>QTSX02003740.1:30163-164713 GCA_014839935.2 Entomophthora muscae
TAATATACAATAAAATAAATAAATTACTTAAATCTATTGAGGGATCTTCTGAATGTGATTACAGGCGTAGAAATATCTAAATATAAAATGATAATTAATAAATGTTGAATAATAAATTAGAGAATATAAAAAAGTTGGACACACTAAGCCTATAATTGATTGGCTGTTTGGCTAGGCACGCGGGGATGAACAAATCAGCGTGACCATAGAATTTGGCCACAGTCTTAGCTGGGAGGGTGTGGATCCTGGCCTGCAGCAAATCAAAGAGGTCTTTGGTCCCAGTTGGGGTTCCTTGTTTGACAACTTTCTTGAACCACCCAAAAACTTCCTCAATGGGATTCAGAAAGGGCAAATAGCGGGAAGTAAGAGAAGGTGTAAATTTGCTGTGGCCAATTGCTGGGGGCCCACTGCAATGCTCGTGTCAATTGATGGAAATTCTTCAAGAATATCAGCCACCTTGTGGAGACTAACATTGTCCAACACAATTACGTTGGTGAAGCCCGGGCTTGTGTGCCTCAGGTGCTCCTGGACCAATCGGAGAAATGACAGGAAGGTCCGGCTATTGTGGGAGCCCAGTATCATTTGGTATAGCTCAACCCCCTTTGGACCAAGGAGAGCCACCATTTAATAGGCTGTGGCGCGGACTGCAGCACGCCAAGCCATCCCATCATTGGAGCCTCTGGGGACATACCCATACTCATTGTTCATTGAGGAGGCAAATGCTGATTTGTCAATATAGTAAAATTTGACTGTCTCCTTGGCTTTGAGGGCAGTATACGTCTCTGCGTAGTTTTTCTGAGTCTTGATATTGGCTGGGCTGTTCCAATTGTATGGGGATACCCCAAGTTTTTTCCAGGAAAATTGCATTTCCTTGACCAGATGGTAGTAAAAGGAAATTGAGGCCTCAATCCCAAAAGCAGACTTGACCATAGCCTGTATATTTGCCAGTTCAAGATGGCAATCTTGGGTTATCCACTGGCGGATTGCCCATTTGTGCTCCTTTGTGAGCATGGCCGACACGTGCAAGGATTTCTCTGCAGCAAGGACTCAACCTGTGTTGAGGAACTTGTTGAAGGTCTTTGAGGCATACTTGGGATCCACCCCAACAAGGGCCGCGGCCGCCTTGTAGTCACCCAATTCCCATATTAGCTTAAGCAGGATGATGCATTTGATGTCAGGGATGCGCTTCTGGGCGGGCTTTGTGGGTTCAGACTAGCCAGGATCCTGATTGATGACAGGCTTGCAAGGCATGGGCACCTTGTTGTAGAAGGCTGCAACTTTCTTTGGCACCAGCTGTCCCTCATCAGTTTGGTAGAACTGGGGCTCCTTGTCATCCTCCTGATTGCCATCACTGACATAGGGCTTATAGCTGGTATCAAGTACAGGCTTCACCTTATCCAGCATGGCTGACGGGATCAACTCTTGCTGGTAAATAACGTCAAACACGTATGAAGTAAGTTTTACCTCCTTGTTTCTAACCATTTTTGTCGTGGTAACCTTGGTGGGCTTCCAGGTCAGCTTTGGGACCCAAGGGTTGATGCTCTGCACCCTAGCAGCTTGTGCTCCTTGAACTGGCTGTGTCAGTGCAGCATCACTGTGGAACTCTCCTCTCCCGCCTCCCTCCTGAGTAGTCACTTGTGTTGTACTAAGTCTATTCTTTGACCCACGGGGGCAACCACAACCGCGGCGCACAACGGGTGCAATGGTAGTCTGTTGTTGTGTTCCTTCCATTTTTAGAATTTAATATAATATTAAATAAAACTTAATTAAGTTACTCTCTAATTTTATTTTTTGCTTTTATCTGTTTATGGTTATTCAATTAATTTTTTCCCACCCAATATCCCAATTATAGATTTTTTATTTCTTAACTTGTTGTTTTTGGTTTTAAAACACCCATTTTAGAATAATCAAAATAATCCCACCCTTTTCCCCAGATTTTACTGCCAAATTCAAACACCCAACACAATATTTCTAAAATTTATGTTTCAGATATTGTGTCTTATTTTAGATACCTTGGTATCATTCATGATTACAATCCATTGCACACATTGCGTGAGTGATTTTGTTTACATTGTGAGTTGCCATTGTGTTTTGTTTTTGGATTGAGTTTTGGCACACCTTGCTTGGGTGTATTTTGTCACTGATTCACATAGTAAACATATGTACACCAAAAGTCAACTCACACCATTTTGTTTGTGAATTGATGTATTTTTGATTATATTTTGAATGGTTTTGCTTTGCGTGTGAGCTTTTTGTTGCTGTGTTGATCCATTTTGCCCATTAACGCCAATAAACCCTGTTAACAGAGTATATATTTTAACCTGAGATTTGGATTTCGTTTAAATCTGAAATCATTTTGTTTAAATCTGAAGAATTTTCACTTGTTGCCATAGCTTTTAAAACTACAGTATGTCTTCCTTTCTGCGCTATTCTGCCTCTTAGGTATCACTCTTCCCCGCCCCAATAAACCCCCTGTTGCCAAAACTTTTCTTATTTATATTATCTTTTTTTGATTTCAATTGTTCATGTTCTCTTTGCTTATAGTTGGCTATATTCTTTATGTTCAGCTTATTTCTATAAAATCATATATTTACTATGTTATGTATCTTGATCCAGAACACAGTTATTTTAGCACTTTTATTACAGCCCCTTGTGAAAATATTAACAACAATTTGGTGATCAGCTAAATTTGAACTAGAAAATTATAAGTTAATTGATTTTAGATAGTGTTACTGATCTGAATTCAAAACCTTAATGATAAAATTTAATCCAATCAGGAGCCAAGTGATAAAGTGATTGTTGTGACATAAAGGGTCATTCAATAATTCTTTGATGCATGTGTGCTAATTAATATGCTTGGCTGGTTGTTTTGCTATTGTACAACATTGCCGCTGTGACAAGTTGTTAGTGGACTAGCACCCAATCAGCTGCTGGGTTAGAACTAGTCCACCAACAACTTGTCACAGCGGCAATGTTGTACAATAGCAAAACAACCAGCCAAGCATATTAATTAGCACACATGCATCAAAGAATTATTGAATGACCCTTTATGTCACAACAATCACTTTATCACACAGCTCCTGATTGGCTTAAAGTTTATCATTAAGGTTTTGAATTCAGATCAGTAACACTATCTAAAATCAATTAACTTATAATTTTCTAATTCAAATTAAGTTGATCACCAAACTTTTGTTAATATTTTTACAAGGGGCTGTGCAAAACTCCAAAAATAATATGACAATTAAGGAAAAAATGCCAACACAAAGCAAACAACACATATTGAGATGAGCGTAAAACATATACACAATGGGGGAAAATGGGATATTGGAGTAATGTGAAAACAAACAGGGATAAACAAAGAGGCAATAGTATTAGAATAATACAGATTTTATTGGGATGAAAGCTATAAAAACATATGGAAAGGTTAGTAAAAAATCAATGAGAGAATTGGAGAAGCTGCTAAAAGACCTCAACTCAGCAATTGCTGAAATTAAAAAGATTGACTTCAAGGTCAAAGCAAGAGTTAAGTCTGCTGTCCTTGAAGGGGAAAAAATAGACAATGTGTCCTCAAGGCCCTTATGACCAAAATACCAGACACCCCAGAGAAGACAATTGAGTGCTTACTAAATATTCAAAAAACTGTGGTTGAGGGCCTCCAGTTCAAGTCATTTGCCCTCTCTGCGCTGTCTGTCTGGACAGATGACCCAGATATGTATGCCCATCTCAAGCTGGCCAAGCGCGGCAGGAAAGAGGACACAGAATTACCTGCTCAACTTCTTGTGCCAAGAATGGCCAAGCCAACCAAGGCTGCAGACAAGGAAGAAACACAAGAAGGTAACCTAAAAAATAAAATTAATAAATTTTCAAAATATTCATCTTTTTTAGAATTCATAGACAGTGAACTCTGCCTGGTCCTGGTCCTTTTTGTCCCCCCCACCTTCTACGCCAACTATGCCACTCATGTGGCAAAGCAATTGTATATGTCCCCCCTGTCTTGCGGGAGCTGGGGGACCGCATCCACAGGTCCTTTTCTATGTTGCAGGAGGCATTGGCCGGGCTGACACATGGCAAGGGGGCATCTGAGTGGGCAGTTACTGCCTACAAGGACACCCAACTGGTCTGCCTGGACCCAGTATCCCTCAGTGGAGTTTACTGTGTAAACTCATTGAGCTTGTTTGGGACGTCCTGGAGATTCTCCCATTCAAGAATGTATTGGAGATGGGCCAGGCCCATGCGGCTGCTTACTTCTGCTTCCTGGTGGAGCACACAACATCTTACCTGTTGGAGAACTTTGGGCACGCAGTGTTGAAATTGGCTGTTGCAGACGCAACAGCTGTCAAGAAAACCAAAATCCTCCTTGCAGACTTTGGGCTGGCCTGGAGTGCCAATGAGACAGGGGTCCCTCAAGCAATAGAGCTGATCTTTGCTAAAACCAAACACAAGAAAAAAATAAGTGCAGTATACAATAGGCTGTGTGAGTTTACTGAAGCCTTTGCTGGACAAAAGGCTTCATCTGGTGGTTTACCTGGGGTTCCTGTTTTACTTTGGGATATGTGCTGATGTGGAGAATCTTGACAGGGTCCTCCTAGGGATCAACAAGGCCAGGCTCTCCCTGGATGGGAAGAAGTTTCCCCTCCTGGATACGACTTGGTGGACCATGTGATACAAGACGCCCTGGTCCTGGCAGGGATTTACGGGTTTGCAGCTCTGCCAGAGAAGCTGCTCCTACATTCCCACCTGACCCTTCTCCCTTTTACTAGCCGCCAAGAATATTTTAACCAGGGTGTATCCACCGTCCACAGTGTGGCAGTGGAGGTTGTGTGCCACCTCCATTGCAGGGTGGGTACATACCAAAGGACTCACTATAGGTGCACACAATAAAAATATGATTCCAATAAATTTTATTACAATTATTATTATTTTTATTATAATAAATTTTTAGAATTTTATTTTCAGCAAACCAGTTTTGCAAAATATATTGCAGAAACCGTTTTCATAAAAGCATAAAATTATACATTAATAAAACAAATTCTAACTTGTACATTTTATGTTTAATTTTTTTAAAAATATTTTTATATTTATTTGACCAAAGTGATTTAACTATTTTTTTGTAATTCAGTATTGAGCGTTTGGGATTACCTCAGATGGCATAATAAAATAATATATAATAAAATAAATAAATTACTTACATCTATTGATGGATCTTCTGAATGTGATTGCGGGTGTGGAAACATCTAAATATAAAATGATGATTAATAAATCTTGAATAGTAAATTAGATAATATAAAAAGTTGGACATGCTAAGCCTTTAATTGATTAGCTGTTTGGCTAGGCATGCAGGGATGAACAAATCAGTGTGGCCATAGAATTTGGCCACGGTCTCAGCTGGGAGGGTGTGGATCCCAGCCTGCAGCAAATTAAAGAGGTCCTTGGTCCCAGTTGGGGTTCCTTGCTTGACAACTTGCTTGAGCCACCCAAAGACTTCCTCAATGGGCTTTAGGAAGGGCAAATAGGCTGGGAGGAAGAGAAGGAGTAAATTTGCCGTGGTCGATTGCTGGGGGCCTACAGCAATGCTGGTGTCAATCATTGGGAATTCCTCAAGGATATCAGTCACTTTGTGGAGACCAATGTTGTCTAACACAATGGCATTGATGAAGCCAGGGCTCATGCTCCTCAGGTGCTCCTGGACCAATTGGAGAAATGATAGAAAGGTCCTGCTGTTATGCAAACCCGATATCATTTGGTATAGCTCAACCCCCTTTGGACCAAGGAGAGCCACCATTGAATAGGCCGTGGCGCAGACTGCAGCACGCCAAGCCATCCCCTCATTGGAGCCTTTGGGGACATAGTCATACCCATTGCGGATTGACAAGGCAAATGTCAATTTGTCAATATAATAAAATTTGATTGTCCCCTTGGCTTTGAGGGCAGTGTATGCCTCTGCGTAGTTTTTCCAGACGTCAATGTTGGCTGGGCTGTTTCTGTTGTAGGAGGATACCCCGAGCTTTTTCCAAGAAAATCACATTCCCTTCACCAGATGGTAGTAAAAGGAAATTGAGGCCTCAATCCCAAAAGTAGATTTAACCATGGCCTGTATATTTGCTAGTTTAAGATGGCAGTCCCAGGTGATCCACTGGCAGATTGCCCATTTGTGCTCCTTGGTGAGTATGGTAGAAACACGCAAGGATTTCTCCGCGTCAAGGACACAACCAGTATTGATGAATTTTTGGAAGGTCTTGCTGGCGTACTTGGGATCCACTCCAACAAGGGCTGTGGCTGCCTTGTAATCACCCAATTCCTGCATTAGCTTAAGCATGATGATGTGTTTGATGTTGGGGATGCGCTTCTGGGCAGGCTTTTTAGCGGTGGGGATTGACTCATTGGCATTAGGCACAACACAGGGCATAGGTACCTTGGTATAGAAGGCTACAACCTTTTTTAACACCAGCTGTCTCTCATTGGTTTGATAGAACTTGGGCTCCTTGTCCCCCTCCTGATTGCCATCACTGACGTAGGGCTTGTAGCTAGTATCAAGTACAGGCTTCACCTTCTCCAGCCTGGCTGACGGGACCAACTCTTGCTGGTACACAACGTCAAACACATACAAAGTAAGTTCTACCTCCTTGTTTCTAGCTTTCTTTGTAGTGGTGACCTTGTTTAGCTTCTGGGTCAGCTTTGGGACCCAAGGGTTTATGCTCCGCACCCTAGCAGCTTGTGCTCCTTGAACCAGCTGTGTCAGATCAGTGTCACTATGGAACTCTCCTCTCCCGTCTCCTCCTTGAGTAAGCACTTGGGTTGCACTAACTCTATTCTTTGACCCGCAGGGGTGACCGCAACTGCGGCGCACAACAGGTGTATTGGTACTCTAATGTTGTGTTCCTTCCATTTTAAAATTTAATAAAATATTAAATAAATTTCAATTAAGTTACTCCCTAATTTTAATTTTTGCTTTTATCTGAATATGGATATTTAATTAAAGTTTTTCCCACCCAATATCCCAATTATAGATTTTTTATTTCTTAATTAGTTATTTTTGGTTTTACAACGCCCATTCTAGAATACTCAAAAAATCCACCCATTTTCCTAGATTTTACTGCCAAATTCAAATACCCAACACAATTTTTTTAAAATTTATGTTTCAGATCTTGTGTCTTATTTTAGATACTCTGGTATCATTCATGATTAAAATTCATTGCACACATTGTGTGAGTGATTTTGTTTACATTCAGAGTTGCTATTGTGTTTTGTTTTTGGTTTGCGTTTTGGTACACCTTGCTTGGGTGTATTTTGTCACTAATTCACATAGTAAACATATGTACACCAAAAGTCAACTCACACCATTTTGTTTGTGAATCAATGTATTTTGGATTGTATTTTGAATGGTTTTGCTTTGTGTGTGAGCCCTTTGTTGCCGTGTTGACTCATTTTGCCCATTAACAACAATAAACCCTGTCAACGGAGTGTATATTTTTCCTGAGAGATGGATTTTGTTTAAATCTGAAATCATTTTGTTTAAATCTGAGGTATTTTTGGTTGTTGCCATAGCTTTTAAAACTACTGTAGTGCTAATTAGCATATATAAATTTGTATAGGTACATCCTCCAACTTTTTGATGTTTGTTTTTAATATGCAGTGCAACAGTATTCCTAGGTATATAGTGACGTGAATCCTTTGTGATGTATATTTTTGGAGCCATGCATAATTTTTTATATACTTGAGCTAATCTGTTTATATATGATGTGTTGCTGAATTTGAAGATAATTCCAGAGGGCGCCCAACTTGTATCCGCCCCCATGCCTCTTCAAACAAAATAAATAAAGGCTTTAAATATTCACAAGGACTGTGTCCCCAACTTTATTTGATAATGCTTTGAATAATTCATTAAAAATTTCAGTTTTAATATATTCATTTCCTATTTGAAAGTCAATTTTTATTAGGTTTTTTTCATATTCATTTATGTTTGAAAAGGGAAATTGTTGAATACTTTCATAGATATATTCATCAAAGTTTATCTTGATATCCCTGCAATTTCATTCATCTCTTTGAAGTTGATATTTGCTCCTATTTTGTATGCTTCCCTAATCCACAGCAAGAACCCCGCAGGTGCTAAATATTCCTTGTTTTTTGCTTCAATATTTGCAAAATTATTCATGTTCATTTGAATTATTTTATTTATTTAATTTTTATTTATTTGTTTTACAGGGGCTATCAGTGATTGGTAACCCCCATAGAACCAACTCAGCGTAAAAGCCACTACTTCTGCAATCTTTTCCTCATTCCTAGTTATAACTAAAGTAAATGTCGCAACTGAACCAATGAGGATTCAATATTTGGAATTGAGGAAGACAACAGTCCAATAGAAAGGACATAATAATAAGAATAAGGTATTGTTTATTGTGGAATATTGTGATTGATATACTATGTGGGGAAAGCCACAAGACCACAAGGGGGTGGCATAGTGGTGTGTTCCATGTAAAGTTCAAAGCTGAGGAATAACTTGTGTGGGGATCAGCAGGTCAAATTGGTAGCGCTCCTAATTAGGAGGAAGTGCCCGCCATTTGACATTACCATCAGATTAGCTCATGTTGTTAGACATGTCAAGGGGTGACTCATCAAGCGCCCCCTGTGTATTGTAAGATACTTTAGTGGGCAAGTCTGGAAACTTGGCTGCAACACCCCCCTTGCCCCCTGTTTGTTGTCAGACACCAGGATTGGAGTCTTCAGAAGATTTGGTAAGGTCTGTGCAAACAACCTTTGTGTGGGGATGGTGTGGCAGGGGTGCAAGCAATTGTGGTGAAGTTTCTTGGTGTTTCCTTGGGCATCTTCAAGTTGGTAGGTGTGATTGTCATAGACTGCCACTATTTTGAAGGGCCCTAGGTGATTGGGTTCTAACTTGGCCAAATTAGGGTCTAGGGTATAGATGGGATCACCTACAGCATACCTGGCTTCAAGGTGCTTTGTCCCTCCTTCAATTTGTTTGTGTTCACTCTCTTGGGCCTTGGAACGCCATTGGTTCAGGGATGGAGTTGTCAACAGGAGAGGTTTCCCAGGAACTGTAGACTGTAACTTCCCTTGTTCAACTCCTGTCAAACTGTTGGGCGTTCCAAAGGCCAGGGCGCTGGGGCTGAACCTGGTGCCTCTGTTAATCCTTGCTTGCAAAATGAGTAGAGCGGTAGGCAGGTGTTCAGTCCATGCGGTATTGGGGTGTTCCTGTGAGAGCTTGGTAATCAGTTGAACCAGTGAGCCATTTAACTGCACCACACGTCCATTGGTTTGTGGATGGTATGGGGTTGTGACTATCTGTTGGAGTGCATTCTTGGTACAGTACGCCTTCATGACATGCCTAACAAGTTTGGGGCCACCATCTGTGATGAGGCATTTGGGCCGCCCAAAGCAGGCCACAATTCCCTTACTAATGAAGCGGGTGATGGTGGTGGTAGTGTGGTTTGTTGTTGCCCAGGCTACTGGCCAACGGGTGAAGTAGTCAATGGCAGTTATGATGTATTTCTTTCCCAGTCTGCCTTTGGGGAGTGGCCCCACAATATTGAGGGCCCACTACTCAAAGGGTTTCATTGCTTTGCTGGGAAAGACAGAATTTGGGGGTGCAGGTCTAGATGTATTCTTTTTGCACAGCACACATGTTTTGAGGAGGTCTAAGATGTCTTGACGCATACACGTCCACCAAACCTTTTGTTTCATGATCTTGAAGAGGTTACGTCCTCTGATGTGCCCCAGGGTTTGGTGGTAATGCAATATGGTGTCACCTCATTGTGTGATGGAGATGTAAGGCGTCTTCTCACCTGTCTCTGCCCGGCAGCAGATGTTGCCAGCATCTGTGGTGAGCTGACTTTTGTTGTCCTTCAGCTTGGAGATGATTACTGAGTTAAGGCCTTTGTAACAAGTTGCTTCTGGGTGGAGGTAAAACATTGGTCAATCTGGGTCCAAGCTGTCATCCCTGGTGATGGATGCTACGTAGAGGCGTGAGAGGGCATCAGCTGTGACAAGTTCCTTCCCAGGCTTGTACTCAATGCGCAGCTGATAGGGGATAGGCGCTTGACCCAGCCTGCTTGGCGGCGTGTCAAGTGGGACTGTGTGTTGAAGTACTGGAGTGACTTGTGATCTGTCAGGACGCAGGGTGGAAAGGTGGCCCCTTCCAGGTAACAGCACCACTTCTCAATGCAGTGCACAATTGCCGCTAAATCTTTATCATGAATGGGGTAATTTTGTTCCGAGTTGGTAAGCTTCCTGGACTCATATGCCACGGGGAGGAAGACTCCCTTGTCAGTTTCTACTTGTAGCACTCCCCCTATGGCCCTGTCAGAGAGGTCAGTCTTGAGTTTGTACTGGCGGTTTCAGTTGGGAAACTGCAGTACAGGTGCTGTTTAAGTCTCTGCTTCAACATCTCAAAGGCTTGATCTCTGGCAGGGGTCCAGTGGAAGCGCTGCTTAGTGTTTAGGAGTTTGGTGAGAGGTGCAATTATTTCCCCGCAATTGGGAATGAACTTGTGCACGTAGGCAACCATTCCTAAGAATGTACACACCTGGCCCACATCAGTGGGAGCTGGCATGCTGGTGATTTCCTTGATTTTGGCAGGGTCAGGCTTTATCCCTTGGGTAGAGATGGTGTTCCCAAGGAACAAGAGTTCCAACTTGAGGAATTCACATTTGGAGGGTTTAGCTTTTAGCTAATTTTTCCAAAGGGTGTCAAGGACAGCACAGAGGTGTTAGAGGTGTGTGGTTTGATCTTGACTGAAGACAATAATATTGTCAAGGTACACAACCACACATTTTCCAATCAGTTCCTCAAATTATTTGTTCATCAATATGGAAAAGGTGGAAGGAGCGCTGTTCATCCCAAAGTTTATGAGCCAACACTCAAACAACCTGTAGCATGTGCAGAAGGCAGTTTTTGCCACATCCCCTGGTGCAATGCAGACCTGGTTGCACCCCATGGTGAGATCAATCTTGCTAAAGACCTTTGCACCCGCAAGTGTGTCAAACAGGTTGTCAATCAATGGCAGGGGGTACTTATTCTTAACATTCACCTCATTTAAGGCGCAATAGTCTGTAACCAGGAGAAGGGACCTGTCCTTCTTGGCTACAAAGAAGACGGCTACCCCATATGGAGAGAGCAAGGTGCAAATGAAGCCCTTGTCAAGCGCGTCCACAAGGTGCTGGCAGAGGGTCTCATCTTCCTTTGGTGTAAGACAATATAAGGGGTGTGTCTTAGGTAGAGACCCTTGGAGTTGTACAGTGTGCTGGATCTCTCAAGGGGGAGGTATTTGGTCCAGTGTTTTGCTGAAGACATCCTTTTACTCCTTGATGTCAGGAATATTCCTGACATAAACCAGATTTCTACTGAGGAAAAATGTTGGAAACAAGTAGAGGAATGCCCAAGAGGAGGGGCAAAATTTGATAGGGAATTTCCCCCACTATCAGGGGAAAAGAAAAATCAAAATTTGGGAAAAACGGATTTTTATGGAAACTGGAATAATTTAATATCTGGGCAGGCGCCCGCCACCACCGCGCAGACGCCTGCCCCCTTCTGCCAGCCACCTGCCCGCCCACCTGCGGACCTGCCGCCAGCCTCCCACCCGCTTGCCTGGCTCCTGCCTGCCACCCAGCCGCCAACCCAGGCCCTGCCAGCCACCTGCTTGCCCACCTCTCCCCCAGCGGACCTGCCGCTCGCCCCCAAGCCACCCGCCCGCTCCCTGGGCCCCTGCCAACTTCCAGTCGCCCACCCAGGTCCCAGGGCCAACTCCCCAGCCAACCAAAACCCACCATGACATCCAGCCAATCAGAAAAGTCCCTTGAAACAAGAGACAATTTCAAAAATAATTATTGGGCCCAGGAAAAAGGGCAAATTCATGTTTCACAAGCCAGGTCAAATTCTAAAAATATCAATGAAAAGCCAAAAATAACTCCAGAAGATAAAAATAACAAGACCTACAGCCAATGGAACCAGGTGGCTGGCTGCAATCAGCTAGGTCTAGACTCCAACCAAACTAGCATCCCCAAACCAAAAATAGAAGTGTTTGAACCCAAGAGTTGTCATCACCACCTGACCACCCATCCAGAGGAAATTATTGGTCCCAAGCAGAACTGTCTAAAACCCCAACAGATTGCCCAGGAACAAGGGTTTGGCCATTCCTTCAAACACCAATTCCCATGACCAAACTTTTGGGGACTCCAGTCCCATGTTTTTACTCCCACTTGCAAAACTTTGCAAGTGGGGGCCCACTATAAATAAAGGATCTCCTCTCAGTAGTAGCTTGTGCTATTATTGAGACTAATACCCTCAATAAAGTGAAATTTCCAACTTCAACTACAGTTCAACTTACAGATCAAGCCCCTGCCAACCCTCCAACCCAGTGAAGATGAATCACCTCATCTTCACAGCTGTACTCACAGCTTGCCTTGGGATTGGAGGCTACCAACAGAGTTCAGAGTTCTTTGCCCCTCCACAGAAGGACTAGGTTATGACCCATACCACAACCCTGGCCAACTTAACTCTTCAAACACTGGACCTGGCCGCCTCTGGTATCTCCCCATTTGACACTCTCCATAGCCATATATATTTCTGCTTACTACATCATCACCTACTTTGCCAGGAGCTTTGGACACTTCAACATACACGCCAAAGTATTTTGTTGGCTAATGACAGTTTATCCCATAATCACTGCCTTGACGGGTTTCCAGTTCTCCAATTTGCTACCATACATACTCCAAGTGGTGCCCACCATTCTAGGGTATTACACTTGAGGAGTGCAGCAAGCACTGGTGGGGGTGAAGTGGTCAAGGGAAGGTTTGCAGGTGGTTCTGCAAAGATAACCTCAACTGAACATTGATTGAAGTCTAGTTTCCCCCCTTGAAGTTGTACAAGCCTGTCTCTGTTATTCTAACAAACACATTATCATGGAGTAGCTTGCTCATTTTGACAGGATAGATCTGGAAGCCCACCCCATTTCTATTGAGGGTGATGACAGAGGTATCCCAGTCAATGTAGGGACAGTTGTGCCAAAGCCAGTTGAGGCCAGAAATTACATTGTGGCTGAGCCTGGCCATGATTGACCCAGAGAGTTTAACCTGGATGTTCCCCATTCTCACAGAGAAGGGTACTGTATCATGGGTAATTGCTACTCTGTGTGAGTCAGCTACTTTTACTGCCTTGAATCTGCTGGGTATATGGTTTAGCTGCTGTGCATCAGCAAACGCCTGGTCCACCATGATGTGGTAAGCCCCGGTGTCCAACAACAATTTGTGAGTGTTTCCACAAAAACGGAAGGGATAGGCTATATGGGTGACTTTGTTTGAAGAGTGGCTTGCTTACAGTACGGGGTTGTCACTGTGGACCTGGAAGACGTCAAGGGCTTTGACCTTGTGTACACTGTAGTTGCAGGGGTTCTTTGCAAGCAGGGATTGAGAGGAAGGGTCAAGTGGGGTTGTAGAACCTCTTGTAGCTACAACCCCCAGGCTTTTCCCTGATCTTCAATTTGTGCTAGCTGGAGTTCCCCCTTGCGGGGGTGTTTGATTCCATTGTCCTGCTGGCGGGGCTGGCAGCAGTCTACTTGGTTGTGGCCACTGCCAGGTGTTGCACGAGGTTGAGGTGGAGCATCACTAGTACAGCAGAAGCCCATCAAAGCCTGATTGTTGGCCTAAACAATGGCTTTATAGCAGTCATCAATGGAGGTGCAGCAACCTACAGGGACCTACTTACAGATATGCGGCTTGAGCCCATTGACAATTAGGGTTAGAAGCATGGCATTCCCGTTGGTTACAGCTTTGGGGAAAGCGGCAAGAGCTTGTTGCCAGGCAGCAATGTACTCAGGAACGGACCCAGTCTGTTTAATTGCTAACAGAGGAGTTCCCACCACAATAGGCAAGAAGGTTTTGCTGTAGCAGGATCTTGCAGTGTCCTGGAATGCCGCCCAGGTAACTTTGCTTTCCTGACTGGCCCAGTTGGTAAACCATACAGCAGCGGGCCCCGTGAGGCGCCCCGACGCAGTGGCAACCCACATGGGCTTGGGAACCTGGCAGATACAAAGGCGGGTCTCAGTGGATTGAAGCCAACTGACAATGTTGGCCCCTTTGACTCCACCCACAAAGGATTCCAGCTGGAGATTGAGCATATGTTGTGAAAGGTCCGACTGGGGAGGGGTGACGCTGGTGTCACGCTGCCCAAGGCAGAGCCAATTATACACACTTGTAAGGACCAGCTGGTCTTGGTAAATAACATACCCATTGGGGATGTCCCCCTTGGGAATTGGTAAGAAGGTCTCTTGATGGGGAGTAGCCATATGGCCCGTACTCTGTCCTTTCTTAGGGGGGTTTTGTTTTAGGTAGGTTGTGAACCTAACACTGCTATCACTGTTGCAACTGAACCAATAAAGATTCAGTATTTGGAATTGGGAAAGACAACAGTCCAATAGAAAGGACAGAATAATAAGAATAAGGTATTGTTTATTGTAGAATAAGGTGATTAATATACCATATGGGGAAAGCCAAACAGCCACAAGAGGGTGGCATGGTGGCTTGTTCCATGTAAGGTTCAAAGCTAAGGAATAACTTGTGCGGGGATCAGCAGGTCAAATTGGTAGTGCTCCTAATTAGGAGGAATTGCCCGCCATTTGACATTGCCATCAGATTGGCTCATTGTCATTAGACACGTCAAGGGGTGACTCATTGAGCGCCCCCTGTGTATTGTAAGATATGTTAGCGGGCAAGTCTGGAAACTTGGCTGCAACATAAATATAAGTAAAACAAAAAGTCTTACTGATTGTTTCCCCTGTGGCCCCCTCAGCCACAGGTGCTCCTTCAGCAAACTTCATGAGTGTTGGCTGCTCTTCATTTATTTTTCTAGGCTTGATTTCCCTTATATTTCTTGCAACTTGTGCTTCCTCTTGATTTTCACTTGATAAATTTTCAGTATTTGGGTCATTATTTTAGGGATTAGGCCATTTTCTAATGCACATGCTGCTCAAGTCGCAGCATAACACAGTTCGATTTTGAAGAAGTAACTAATTACACAATTTATATTTAAAACATTAATAACTCAATGAAAAATTAATATTTTTTCACACTGTAAACTATCAAAATGAAGCTAAGAATCTTATCTTTCTATTGGTGTAAAAATTTTAATATGTATACTATGCTCAATATTAAAGCGAAAGTAATTTAAAAGAGCATAATCCAGATTTTATTATATGATTATATCTAATGATATAAAGTAGATCACTTCAAAGCTAATAAATACTCTTTTTGCAATACACAACAGATGTTTTTTATTTGACGAAATTAAAGATAAGATTGAGAGCTTTATTTTCGCATTTTATTTTATTTAAAAAGCTCAATTCTCTAGGATTTTATGATAGTTTGAAGTTAGGATGTTTTTATCACTGTTTAGATTGATTTTAAGGTTCAAGTGAGCTTCGAACCTCAAATTAAGCATTCTTTAAATGGAATTCTTTAATATTTTATCACTTTAAAAATATGCAGAAGAGTTACAATTAACTGAATACATCATTTTAATTGATTTGCATTAATTACAAAGAGGATATGATGTAATGATAATGCTTAGCTGCTTCACATATATCACTTGTGCATGAAAACTGGGTATTTAATTAATTTCTGCAAACATAAATTCAAGTTCAAACTATAATAAAAGCTATCACACCATTTCTTTCAGAATAGTGTCATTTAGCTTGGTATATAAGAGCTAAAGTACCACAAAGCTTCTAATCCAAAAGACCCCATTCAAAGACCACATTCTGATCATAACTACTCCATCATTAAGGCACACATCAGAGATCTGACCTAATTACAGATTCAAAATACTACCATGTCCTCAGTTAAATTTACTTCTTCCATGCTACCCTTTTTTTCCTTGGGAGCTTCAACAAAAAGAGAGAGAATTGCAATGTTAAAAAAGGCATTCCTCTTTATTGCTGGTGATGATCTTGATAATTTCATCAAGCACTTCCTTACTCAAACTGAATTTGGGAAAGCTCAGTTCCTGCCAACTATTCAAAATCAAAAAGGCAATGAGTTCATTGAAAACTTAAAGGGTCTCATGAAATCTTCTCCCCAAAAAGATCTCCCAGCCTTGTGATCTCTGGTTACTTCCAGTTACTCTTTAAAAGAGCTTAATGATATGGGGTTTAATATAACCAAAAGTGAGTTTGAATACTCAAGAAAAATAAATAAAAATAAAAATGTAAGCTTAAAAAAAAAGCCAAAAAAATAATAACTATTCATTAAAAAAAGAAATAACTAAAAAATAATTAAAAAATTGCTGGAAAATTCTTTTGAAACAAGCCAGTTTACAAAAAAAGTGCCTGAAATTTTTTTAAAGATATAGAAAAAGAGATGAGTAATTACTCAACTGAAATTAAATAATCTCTACTTAAAATAAAAAAGAAATATATGAAAATAAAAAATGAAATTTCAGTTTCAATTTCCACTTACTATAAATTAATCCCTAAAAATATAATAAAAAGTAAAAAACAAACCGATATGTGCAATATTTGTAATTTAAAAAATTCACTAGAAAAAAAGAAGGAAGAATGTGAAAGTAAAACTTACTATTACCAGAATCTATAGACAATGACTTAAAGACTATTAATCAGCACCAAGACTTTTATGTTCATCAAAATTGTGAATATAAAAAAGATGTTAATGAACTAGATGATGAGTCTTGTGTTGTAGTTATAGATTATAAAGAAAACTTAAAGGTTGGAGGTGGTTCAATTGAGACCAATAATTGTTTTTATTCAAAAAAACCAATCTCATTATTATGGTTTGCATTAGTTTTTAAGGAAAACAATAAAATTAAATATGAATATCATGATTTTTTGTCTCAAATATTATCACATGATTCTTTATTTTCAGGTGAATGTCTAATAAGTCTTCTTAAATTAGATATATTTAAAAAAATAAAAAATATAAAAGTATGAACGGATAATGGAAATCATTTTAGATCATATGAATTTTTATATTACTTATTTAAAGAGGCACCTAAATATATTAAGGGTTCTATAAAATATAACTGTTTTGTTGAATGCCATGGAAAAAGCATTGTTGATGGTCACTTTGGTGTAATATCAAAAATTTTAAAGGAAAAAGAAAATGTACTTTATATTAACAACATTAATGATCTAAAAAATATTTTTGAGAAAGAAGAAAGAAGAAAAGAATTATACAATTCAGCTTTAACTGGTTCAATTGTTTCCCAAAAAGCATTTTTTATATTTATGAAAGGGAATTTATGCCTATAAAAAGAGATCTTGAAGTTAAAAATCTGCGCATTAATCTTTCATATTTGATGAAAGCTGGGAAGTTATATACTTCACCTTTAACATTTCAAAGCTTCTCAGAATATTCTGAGATAAATTATCATTTGAAATCACGTGATGATACCAGCAAAACAAAAATATCAGAAGATGCTAGTAGTGTATTGGGGCAAGTTCATGAAGTAGGGCAGCTTACTAGAGGGTGTATTTTAAATAGAGTTATCAGTCTTTCAAAAACAACAACCTTTTTTTCTGAAATAAACTAAGAATATTTATGATGAGCCAAAGATAGGGTAATAACATTTATAGCTTTGGGGCTGCTATTACTCTCCCATGCAACTCATCATAAATATTTTTGGTTTGTAGTAGCACTTAAGATATTTTCAGTAATACTATAAGTTGCAATTTTCAATTCTAAAATTGATGCCCTATTTTTTAAAAAAGATCATTTAAGTCCAAGATCAATTAGATATTTGGGATTGATTGTATTTTACTCTTTCTGAATAATTTGAATATGAATAATGTGATTAAGTTATAAAATAACCAATCTGGCACCTAGGCATAACAAGAAAAATAATGTCCCATTTATTGAAGCACTTCTGCTTCTTGCTTTTGTTTTGTTTTCTTCTGTTTCCATTTGGTCAGATTCCTCTTCATCTGTGTTGATTTCCTTCAATTAGTTTGATTATTTGAGTATTCTTTCTATTGGTTTTTGTGAATTTGCACGAGTTGTAACTTTCACTTTTGAAATCTAACCACTTGAGTATTTCTTTTTGAAGAATTAAATTTATTTCCTTGTGTTCTTTGTTGACCATTGTACCCAGGCTATTTTTTGTGGTTTTGTTTTGCTGGTCCAAGGCCCTTCCCTCATTTCCCAGTTGATTTATCACAATTTCCCTTATGTTATGTTCAAGCTTGACCACCTTTTGAAGGGCTGACTCTAATTTTTTTATTAGGCTGTAGATATTTGACACTTTGTTTGAATTACATCAAAAAACTGGTTTTTATAGTACCATCCTAAATGCATGAATATTTTCCATCATTATTAATAAATTAAAGACCATACATGTAAAGTTATATTAGTATATTGCAATTAGACGTCAACTCTTGATATTTAGACATTGTGTGCATAACTCAATGCATTTTGTATAATAAATTTCACTGTAAACTAGGCCTTTTTTGTTGTAATTTATTGAAATGGTCAGTGTTTATATTAGAAAGCCATTAACACTTAGTACAAATATTGATACATGGTGCATTTTACAGCCTGCATATTTAACTATTGGTAATAATTCTATAAATTTTTCAGTCAGATTTTGTGAGATAATAATAATTTAATGGATTAATAAATTAATGTTTATTACCATTAATTGGCTGATTTTCTTTGCTGTGGCAATAGTGCATTTTCTGAAATTTACACACTGGTTTCCAATTGGTTGGTTTCATATCCAATTGCACAGGCAATAGGAAATCAAGCCGCCACCCCGAGACCAGATGTGGTTGGGGTGGCAACTTGATTTCCTATTGCCTGTGTGATTGGATATGAAACCAACCAATTGGAAACCAGTGCGTAAATATCAGAAAATGCACTATTGCTACAGCTAAGAAAATCAGCCAATTAATGGTAATAAATGTTAATTTATTAATCCATTACATTATTATTACCTTGCAAAATCTGACTGAAAAATTTATAGAATTATTACCAATAGTTAAATATGCAGGCTGTAAAATGCACCATGTATCAATATTTGTACTAAGTGTTAATGGCTTTCTAATATAAACACTGACCATTTCAATAAATTACAACAAAAAAGGCCTAGTTTACAGTGAAATTTATTATACAAAATGCATTAAGTTATTCACACAATGTCTAAATATCAAGAGTTGACATCTAATTGCAATATACTAATATAACTTTACATTTATGGTCTTTAAGTTATTAATAATGATGAAAAATATCCATGCAAATAATTATATGTTACTGCATCAGATGCATACCATTTTATTAATTATAGGGAATGTCAATATTATAAAAAATATATTATTGATTATGAATTGGAAGAAATAATATCAACTTTAATAATTTGTCACAAAGAAAAGATTTATTTTACTCATCAAAGGACGAGAAGGGGAGAGACTGGGCAGAATGAACATTGCCTTCATTTGCGCCTTTAAAAGGGACGGAATCAGAGATAGTGGGGGGATGGGTGGTTGCTTGGGAGTCAGGGTTGGAAGGCGGGTGGCTTGATGGGTGTTGGGGAGGTAGGGTTGGTTGACTGGGAAGGGGCAGCAAGAGCTGATTGCTTCAATTGCTCAAATTCTTCTTCTGTCATGTATGTGGGCTTGACAAAATGGATGGATGGGCAAGGGGAAAGGCGGGAGTCCTTTCTGGATTTATCACTGTCACTTGCATAGAAAATGACAAGATCTGAAAGGTCCTGGACAAACACAGAAGGAAAAAGATGATAAACCTTATCAATTTGGGTGCACAGTTTGTTGTAGGTGGCAGGCTTTAATTGCCTGAGCGTGGAACCAAAATTGTAAAGGCATACATCTGCAAGATGCATGTTGGCGTGGTTGATGGGGTAGGACCAACAGGTATGCCCCGCAGCCCTGATTTCTTGGGTTGCCCGTTCCCGCTGCTCCATCTCAGCACTCAGTACAACGGTGTACACTTTTTGCTGTGTGGTCCACTCCTCCAGCATGGCCTTGAGCTCTGTCTGTTAGGCATACCCATCTGTGGTGTTCAATATTGCTGAGTAATAATTGACACCCAATGGGGAAACTGCCGACAAAACCCCAACAAATTGATACAGGATTGGCCCGCGCTTGAATACGTCAGACTGGATGCACTTTTCTCCAAAGACTTGAATACTTGCCAAAATCTTGTCATATGACAGGAAGATTACGTCATTACGGGCCCTCATTGCCCTCCCTTTAACAAAATTAATGATAGTTGAATTGTAGGGGTTGGTATCCACCAAACTGGGGCCACCAAGAACCTGATTGGATAGGATTATGGCAGCAACCACAACTCTGTGCATCCACAAATTCACTGTTCTCTCATTGATGAAAATTCTGTGGAGTCCCAGTTGGAGACAGACCTGGACCAGGGGCATCCGCAGGTCACGCTCTATAATAGCCATCATGAGAAGGTGGGATTTTTCACCTTCAGTTGAAGTACAGGCACCAGTTGGGGTCTTCTTGGAAAGGGGGCCACAATTGTCATGGGCTTGCAGGGTTGCAGCCACAGTGGACTTTGCAAACCCCATTGCGGCTGCAATTTTCCCAAGGGACATAAGCATCCCTTGCTTTTCAACCATTTTGAGAACAATCTCCAGGGTAATTAGCTTTCTTCTGCGTCTTGTAGGCTGATTGGCTGGAGGCGGGGTTGTGTCTGCCTTGAGAACCAGACAGTGCCATCTGATTGGCTATTTCTGGATTCTGGCTTCCATTGGTGGCCCCATGGCTCACTTGGTCAATTCTAGATGCCATTGTTGATATTTGATTTGGATTGGCAGCTGCCTGTGCGTGATGGGCAAACAGGGCCATGCTTGAGGATGCAGGAGAAAGAACACACTCCTGAGTGGGGCTTGCGGAGGGGCCTGCGGGTTGGGAGTGGCTATAGACAGAGGCTCTACTGTTAAGAGACCCAGTGTAGCCCTGCATTATTTTGTCAAGGCCAGGGAACAGCTTGTTTATTTGGTTGTTATTGGAAGAAGACATAATAAATTTTTATTAAAAAACTTAAACTCAAAAAGAGGAGTGTATATTTTAGTCAATTTTATGGTTAAATATGTTAATTTTGTGAATATTAGGATCTAAATTTTAGCCGCCCTAAAATGGAATAGGGTGATTTTTGAGAATGTGTATGATTCCTAAAAGAATTATCACAAATCCACTCCAGATTCTTTAACATCCTTTTTGAGACACCCATAAATTATATTTATTTTAAATTCACCACAATTATGATTTGAAACTTGGTTCTTGGATTTGACAATTTCGCAATTTCAGATTTGTTAAGTTTTACATGATGTCTATGATTTGTTTGACATACAGGAAATACAAAATTGTACATTAGAATCCTGCATTTCTGATTCATGTATCCTGCATTTGTTTGCTGTATTTTTTCTTTTGCTAGTTGAGTTATCTGCTCAAGGGATTCAAAATTTGCCAATTTAAATAAACCAAAAAAGTCAAATTAAATGGTTGATATTATTAAATATTTTAATTTTCACTCAGCTAAGTTGCCCGGAAAAGTGATTCAAAATTTGGACCAAGGATTTGACAATCCTGAATTTTTACGTTCAGGTTATGAATTTACAGTAGTGGTATTCAAAAGTGATTTGAAATTTGGTTCTTGGATTTGACAATCCCACAATTCCAAAAAACATAGTAAACTTATTGAAAATGGTTGATGGATTTGAACACTTCAAATATGAATCCAGTTAATTCATTTTGTCCATTGGAAATATGCAGTTCAACTTGAAATTTGCAAAGTGTCTATGAATCCCTGCATTTTTAAAAATCCATGAAAAAATACAAATAATTCAATTTAATTAAAAAAATGACATCCCGCAAAAATGATTCAAAATTTAGACCAAGGATTTGACAATCCTGCATTTTTACGTTTAGGTTCTGAATTTACACTAAGATTGATTCCCTTGTTTCTAGCTGTTTTGGTTGTGGTAACCTTGGTGGGCTTCTGGGTCAGCTTGAGGACCCAAGGGTTGATGCTCTGCACCCTTGCACATTGTGCTACTTGAACTGGTTGTGTCAGTGCAACCTCACTAAGTAAAGTTACACCTCTCTCTTAGGCCTCCACTTCAAATTCCTGCCAAATGCTTGGGAATTTCTACCAAATTATGTTTGAATATTTATCTAAAAGGTTACTGAAAAAGCCCAAGAAAGGCCATTAATTTAATATTTTGGAATTATTCTGAAGATGCCCCCACCTAACCCACCCAAGAGACACCTCTGGTTAAATATCATGTGCAAGAGCGGCCAGGAGCAGTGGTGATTGCATCTAAAGCCTATTCATGATTTTAGTTGGTTCGTTTTTTCTTTTGACTATGTCCATTCAAAACTTGCTAAGATCTTCCTGCTTCAAGAAATGCATTTGTATCTGTGCATATCATTAGTTGATTGGTTTATGACATTCAATCTACCACCCCAATCCTATCAAATCTCTTAAATTAATGCAAGAGTTGTAAAAGACCTTGCTTCATCATTATCTACTCTAATAAAGTTTGAAATTTGTTAGCTTAATTTGGCCTTTTTGTTTTTCCTGTTGCTTCTGGTGTTCAGTTGATTCCTTCTCCCCTTTGGCCTCCCAGGAATTGTAGGCAGCAATCTTTTGGTTGTTGCTGAAACCGCAATTTCATTGTGGTTGAGAGCTTGGTTCTATTTCCTCCTAAACTGCTCCCCAATTCTCACACACTATTGAACACTCCTCTCCTGTCTTCTTCCTGAGTAGGCACTTGTGTTGCACTAAGTCTATTCTTTGACCCACAGGGGCAACTGCAACTGTGGCGCACAATGGGTGCATCAATACTCTGTTGTTGTGTTCCTTCCATTTTAAGAATTTAATAAAATATAAAATAAATTTTAATTAAGTTACTCCCTAATTTTAATTTTTGCTTTTATCTGAATATGTATATTTAATTAATATTCCCCCCATATCCCAATTATAGATTTTTTATTTCTTAATTAGTTGTTTTTGGTTTTAAAACACCCATTTTAGAAGGGAACAGTCAGCATTTAAACTGGTTACATGTAACATCCTCCATGTTGACAATTCCAAAAAATATTTTTGTATTTTTATTGCACATTTATTGATTTTTTTGCCTTAAATAATTGTTCCTAATAATAAAAGTTAAATTTGATTTTAATTTTCAAGTTTAAGTGAAATTGTAAAAAAATAAAGCCAAAATAAAATTTGAGATTGTCAACATGGAGGATGTTACATGTAGACAGTTTAAATGCTGACTGTTCCCTTTTAGAACACCAAAATATTTTCCACCCTTTTCCTCAGATTTTACTGCCAAATTTAAACATATATCACAATGTTTTTAAAATTTGTGTTTTGGATTATGTGCCTTATTTTAGATAAATTGGTATCATTCTTGATTACAGTACATTGCACACATTGTGTGAGTGATTTTGTTTACATATTGAGTTGCTATTGTGTTTCATTTTTGAATTGAGTTTTGACTCACCACGCTTGGGTTTATTTTGCCACCAATTTATATAGTAAACATATGTACACTGAAGGTCAACTCACACCATTTTGTTTGTGAATCAGTGTATTTTGGATTATATTTTGAATAGTCTCACTTGGTGTGTGAGCACTTTGTTGCTGTCATGACCCATTTTATCTATTCACACAAAAAATCTTTGTTAACAGAGTGTATATTTTACACTGATAATTGGAATTTGCTTAAATCTGATATCATTTCTTTAAATATGAGGTATTTTGGTTGTTGCCATAGCCTTTAAACTACTGTAGGCCAGGAACTGAGGAAGGAAACCCACAAGGGAACTTTTTCCCAATGAAAGGAGTACAACTTACAGTAAACTTTTAGCTCCTCAATAGACACACACACATTATTAAATAAAGGATACAAGGATGCACTCTCAGTAAAAACATGTGGATTGTGCTTCACTGTGGATAAAAACCATTCTTGTGTGTCCACTGAAACTTTTGTCATGACATAGTTGTCAGGATTTTTGACCAAGCAATGATGTCAGTTATAATAGAGCTTGTGAATATGAATTACAGAAGTCAAACACCATAAATTGATAATATAAAATGCATGTATATTGGATCAGCAGTTGTCTGCTGACTTTCACCACAATGTCAGCCAATGAGAAGCGCCGCTGCGGCACTTAGTTAACACATGATTTTCTGCTGCGCCACTTGGAAAAGGTTGTAGGCACCGCCTAGTAATTGGATCAAGTGTCAAATCAGTTATATGTCAGGTGCCACCGCACCTACTGAAAATTATTTCAAGTGCTGCTGTGCTGTCTTGCAAATATGTTAGGCACCAAAGCACACTTTACTTTTACATTGAGCACTGAGGCGTTGGGTTTGATTCCCCTTAATCTTGAATTCCCATATTAATCATAATAATAAGTATTAGACCTGAAGTATGTTTAGTATAGAAGGAAGTGATCCTGAAGCTACAAAATCATCCCATTCTAGCAAGGGCCACCTGTGCTGGGTGAAGATGAAAATATTTTATTGGGTGACGTGTGATAAGTTCTAAACCTAGATTATTAATTATCAAAAATAGGGGTGTGTTAGAATGTCCTAGAAGACGTTGCTAGCAGTCCAGGGATTAACCTTTGAAAAGGTATAAGAAGAATTAATGTATTACAAATAAAATAATCTTTTTGACCCTTATCCTTATCTTTATTTCTGTAAGTACTTCTGCATGATCAGAAGCCATTCTCTGACAATAATCATGCTTCCATTTGATCCTGGCCCTTCTGATACAATACTACTCATATCCTCACATATGATTGTATTCAAGCAAATGCCCTGTGCCCTATAATATTAAATAATTGTGGTGCTGTAATGCAAAAAGTGCAACAATGGCAAACTTGTGATTTATGACTAAGGGTGGAGCCAGAATAAGATGAGAAAGCTGACACAACTTCATGTAAAACTTTGCTGGTGGGTGAAGCAGGATAATAATCCAGACGCCAAAATTACATGATGCGCCAGAACCAAGAAACAGAAGAACTGGTCTCAACCACCACAATTGGAGAGGAAAACCGCAAATTAAACAGCAGTCCAAACTGAAAGCTCAAAAATGAGATGATACAGATGAACATAGTAAACACAGATATTTTGACAGAGCAGGAGAAGAGAAACACAATTTCATGACAAACTGCTTCCAAAAACTCAGATGTAGAAGAGGTGAGTAATGTGACAGAAATTGCTGGGTAGTATGAAGATGTCTTCGGATGGTGGGTAATAACCACCCAAATCCATAAGAAGTTGAGGATTAGCCACCAAAGCTTTGAATACAGTATAGTGAAATTCCCAAAGAATACATTGGGATTTAATAAAATAATTAAACCCAACCAAATTAGTCCTAGATAAATAGTCTGCAACAAGATTAAAGAACCATCTGGATAGAACTTGGGACATTGGGAGGTAGTAACAGTCTTAGTTTCAGATTCAATGGTAAAGATTTGAAGATTGGAGGGCATTGGTGTAACATTAGGAGGCATAGACATCGTAGAGCCCAGAGAAGGACCTCTTATTCCCATTAAAATTTGATTTAAAATCAAGCTGTAGGGAATATAGCGTAGAAGACCCACCACAGGATGCATTTAAAAGAGGTTAAACCCAGGAGATAATTTAAGTTTATTGAGGATTTTAGGGAGGAATCAATTCTTAAGAGTGGAACAATGGGAAAATTTTAACATTTACCAAAATTATTGACTCAACAATACCACCTGAATCCATGGCTCCTAGTCCATCTCATTATTCCAAAGAGTAGCTAATCCAGCACACCTAAAACCTTGAATGATTATTTTTGATGACTGTTCTGATAAATGAGGTTGTATTAGGTGACTCTCATATTACATCTATTTATCAGTGTCAATTTTCTCTGGATAATTGTATTATGCTGACAAACCAGAGTGGCAGTAAGCCATTTTTGGTCAACAGTTTGGGTTAAATCTGTCAACTTGCTTAACTGCCTTTCCAATTTCTTGGCTTTCCGGTTGTGACAGACAACTCCCAGCATTATGGAAACTACCCTGACAATTAAGCACTGTATACTTATGTACTTTGCCAGTAATTTCAGACAATTTAATGTACATGCCAAGGTGTTCCACTGGGTATTGACGGTATACCCAATTGTCACCTCCCTTACAGGGTTCCAAGTATCAAACTTGGCCCCCTATCTAGCTAAAATACTCCCTCACATGTTGGGTTATTACAATTACATCTTGCACTGCCTATGGAGTGCTAATAGTTTGAACCTATAGCAAAACCATGACGTGCAATCTCATAGGCATGTGGGAATCAAATATTCTCATAGAAAGTTGACAATAGATTCACCTCACCATCAGTAAAGATCACAAAGAAATACTCAGAACAGTACTGATCCTTAACCGTTTTTGATAACATACATCCCACCTACCATGTCACAATAAATGGATGAACATTAGATTTTAAAGTAAGCCATCTGGATGGTTTAATTGGGCTGATTAGCAAAACCTTCACTGACTCTTCTCTAGCAAGACTCAACTATAACATGGCCAAACACATCTGGTTTACCAAAAAAGGATAAGAGCAACACAAGACTAAATAGGCCTTTAACCATCTGAATAACAAAGCACATATTGAAAAAGTGAAGGTTCAGTAAGAAGTATACAAAATTTCCCACTAGGGTTCAGGAAAGCTATACCAGCAAGCTGCCATAGAACCATAGCGCTAAAGGTAATACAAGTTTGCCCTTTTGGCAGCTGACCTATCATCCCTACTTCCCTTTTACATACCTACCCCTGGAAAGTAAGGCAAACTATATCTAAGTTTTATTACCAAAAAGAATAAGTTTAGCAGCATTGATAAACAGGCATTTAACAACTAGAATACAAAAAATGGGTTCAAAAACATAGTGATTGCTGAACCAATAAATGCATTTCAGCTAGCTACCAGAAACACATCCTAGCAGGCTGCCGTAAAAGAGTGAAGCACAGCTTTGCTCTTTTGGCAGCCTGCCATCACTCATAGCTTTTTTACAAGCTATGGATTAGAACCAAACTCTAGTGGGTGGCCATAAAATAGTAAAGCTGAGCTACGCCCAGCTTTGCCCTTTCACAGCATCTGCCCGTGCTTGTACTTAAGATCTGATTGGGTAGTTTAGCAATCATAGGCCAAAATGTCCTTGGCTGAGCAAGATAAACTGTAGAAGTTAATGTGCTCTCGGTATTATACAGCCGAGCTTTTGAAAATCCTTTCAACTAATAGTTCTAGCAAGCTCAGATGCAAAGGTTATGGTAAGCTTGATGCTTTAGAGCCTCAGCAACAAGCCTCATCTATGAGATAAAATATGTATTGCTTTCACACAAAACTCAATCTCTTAAAAACCCAAGCTGTATAAAAATTGGCTTGCTATTTTAGTTATAAAGAGGTTAACAGTTTTAAAATATGGAGCTTTTAATAAAGCAACTTCTTCCAAAGAACCAATAACATTGAAAGATTTGGAATCTACTAGAGTTAAAAAGGCTCAGAAGTTGAATTGATAATATCATTCAAGTTTGAAAATAAACTTGTAAAAGGACAGAAAGATACAAATTATAACTATATTACTCACCAAAGGATCCCTATATCAAGGTAGACTGATTTAAGTTGGTTGATTGTGACATCAACAGAAAAGGGTATTTATTTCTGTCTAAGGTGTACATGGTGCAGAATACAAGGAACAGGATGAAGGTGTGTCAGCTTTCAGGCTGTAAAAAGATCTACTGTGAACAAAATTGTCTACCTCTATGAGCCAAAGCTAGAGCCAGGCTTGCATATATTAGACAGGAGTAGAATGTATTATTTTTTTATATCTGTTGGAATCCCCTATACAAAGTTAGTTGGGTGGCTGGTACCTAGTACTACCTTGAGTTCAGCTTCATGTTTAACATGTTCAAACACTTTTAAAAACTTCCGTCGTGCTCCAAGGGCAGCTACTCCCACTTCTGTGAGTTGTTTATCATCCAAAGCAATCACCTCTCTCCATGTCATTTTTTCAAACAAGCTAGTATATTTGTGAAGTCTCAGTGAGCGCATCCAAGCAGGAATACCTTGGTATATAAGAATAATAACTAAAAAGTAACTTACTTTCCAGTACTTCAAAGTCAACAGGATCGAGTGGCTTAGGCTCTTTTAGTTCATCAGGAAGTGAGGGTTTAGGTGAGCTTGCTAAATCCAAAGGTGTAGTGTTTATTGCCCAGGGAATGGGTGATGACGCAGTGTGAAGTCCAGGGGGAAGGCAGGAGATCTGGCTGATTTTGGACGAGTAGCAGTACCAAGCCAATGAGGGCTTTCAAGTGGCACTTCGACATTATCAACCTTTAAGGTTAGATTATTGGAGTTTCTTAATTTTCCCCAGTTGGAATCCTTGACATTAGTTGCAGAGAGTGATCTCTCACTGCTTGTAGTATGGCTAAGATCCCAGCCACCCCAGTTAGAAGCTCCTTTGAGATCTAAAGTAGGGATTCTACCTGGACTTGCTTTCCAATTAAATCCCATAGTGTCTTCAGGATTATAGCTTTGACTTTTAAGAGACATGCGTGGATTAAAAACATGCTCCATCCCAAGTGATGAAGGTCTTGGTATTTCAGCCTTTCCTGTTGGCAATGAATGGCGATCAATGTTTTTTTGGCGGTTGGGGAGAGGATAATCTGAATATGCTGATAATTTTTAGAGGAGATACAAAATTGACTTACTTTGAAGACCTTGACGGGAGAACGCTGGGGAAAGGATATCCCGGACAGGATCTTTATTCATCTTTTGCAATACAGTGATGAAAAAACGAATTTGAACATTGGTACTTTGATGCATAAGGCTGTAAAGAGCAGCAGTTTTTTCAGCTTGAGAAAGTGCTGAAAACCAATTTTCTACTGCACCTAATTCTTCTTTGAAAGATGGCTCAAGGCTAGCCTTGGACATCTCTTCTAACATACGCTCATATTGGGCTAGATCCTCAAACCATCTCTCAAGAGCATCAGCTATATTTGGTTTAGATATAAGAATGAAGGCAGATAAAGAATAGAGTAGATTAAATGTACCTTCAGGTGAAGCACCTGGCTTTTGATTGTAAACTTCTGAGTTTGGACGGATACTATTCAATCTGTTAGGGGAGGGGACATATCTGGGGGAGGAGGGGGTGGCAGTAATGCAAGGGATGTCGATAGAAGAGTGATCAGACATTAAGCACAGCTCAAACTAGGATGTACGGAGATGATGAATTGAGCAGAGATCCAGCCCAAGCACGATGTCGAAGAGAATCAGATATGACACTGGCTATGCATAATATGCTAAATCGAAGTGCTTTGCACCTCAGCCGGGTAGGAATAGCCAATAGCGTGGCACTGGTAGCTTTGTCTTATGATTCGCTGCCTCAAGGTGATCATATCGTCCGCAAGGAACAAATATGCTTGATGAGGTCAAAGTTGCAGATGGGATTCAGCCATAATGGCTTTGTCAGCTACTTTTCCGCCGGCCAATGCCACGATGCAGGATTTGAGACCAAAATACTACAGCCAATAATATGGCGACGAATATCGAATTAGACCGAATTCATTAAGCCATACAATTATGGCCATGAACTAACAATTCAACCACCTATCATTATTAGCTTGTAAATACGTAAATCATTGGGTTTTAACTTTAACAGATAACATTATTCCCCTAGCTACACATAACTTAATTTCGATACTAGCTATTGAAAGAGTAAAAATCATATCAGTTCAGTAAAATATAATATCAATCTTGATTATTTCAAAAGCTTAAAAACGAAACCTAAATTTCATCGAAAATAAAATCATAAGTTTTAATAACAATATAGGCTGAAAAATAATTTTATCAGTCTATAAAATATGTATTGTAATAATTACAATATCTTTTTATGCTAGTATTTTAGCAGCTTTTAGCTTTTAGCATTATCAATGGACACATTGGCTTATTGCTAAGCTTGCTCCCCCATTTCGCCCATTGAATAGGATTCATTCTTGGTACTTGCCTCATTTTATTTGTGATTTATATAGTCTGTTATTCAAAAAATATGCTCAAAGCTAGCTGCAGGAGTTTATAGTCAACTCGGGATCAGGCATCCCACCTGTCATGTTGACCGTTGTTTGATTGGCTTAAAAAGGTGCGGCTCGACTTCAATCTCAATGTGATTCAAATCCTTTATGCTTCTTAGTCTTAAAATAGTTATGCCGAGGCTGCTTATCATGCAACAAATAGGTGGATATCGGGATTATAATAGCTACTAAAGCCTCAAATTATAGATAAACGAATCACATTAGTTGCCATTTAATTGATCCCACCGCCACATTACTGTAGCCTCAATTTTAAGTGGATTATCATTCGTCCGATGGATCCTCCTTTTCAGTGCTAAATTGATGAACCACCATTTCGATGTGCTTCTGCCACCTGCATAGCACAGAACATAAGCCTTCACATAAATAAATTACCCAGCTTACGCACCGCCTGGATGTATCACAATGCCATAGACATGACGCCACCTTTTTCAATTTTTTAAATAGAATTTGTTAAATTCAATTTTTAAATTGATATGCTTTCAAACAGCCTCAAAGCTATTCAAATCAACAAGTGTGTGGGGTGGAGGGCAGGATGCCAAAAGAACAAAGCTGAGCTATGCCCGCTTTGCCCTTTTACGGCATCCCATCTGGGTACGTGTCTAGGTATCCTAGATTAAAACCTTTTTTTTGTTTTTAAATCAGTGGTCTTATAAAACCATTATCTTATACTCTAGTTGGTAAAAGGAAAGGTGTGTCAGGCTGGCTGCCAAAAGAGCAAGGCTGTGCTACGCTCAGCTTCACTCTTTTACGGCAGACTGCTGATATGTGCTTCTGGCATTCTAGTTGTATATATTTTTTTAGTAAAAACCTTTCTAAATACTTATTGTGTTGTTTTATTTATAAAAGCTTAAATTGTTAGTCAAGGGTTTGTTTTTTGAATTAAATCAATAAAAATAATTATGAATGGCTGATAAATCTTTTAAGACATTTGCGAATAAGATATTTTAAAGTAAAGATTTTTTGAATTTTATAAGCTACCCTTTTAAATAGGCTCATACCTTTATGCTGTATTTTTTGAAGCACAACTATAACAGTTTTAGGTAGCTTCATGTTATATTGGCTTTAAATAGTTGCTTTTGATGGTTTTTAACCATTTTTAAAGTGTAATTTTATGATAGAAAGATATTTTTAACTTTTTGTCTGTTATTTTTTCAAACAAAAGTTTATTGTAACAAAAAAATTACTAAAAAGCTTACTCAGGCTGAGGATCCTGGCGGAGAGGAACATCTGGGTAGACAACATTTTGGGTCATACCATGATTATGGTTGGGGTCAACTAAGGATACAACATCTTGCACATTAGTAGTGCGAGAAAGAGCAACATAGAGCTGTCCATGGGCAAAGGGATCATGGGTGAGATCAATTCTAACATGTCTTAAGGACTGCCCCTGAGACTTGTTGATAGTCATGGAAAATCCAAGACGGACAGGGAACTGCCAACGCTGAAGGGTAAAATGAAACTCATTCTCCTCAATCATATTTAGGCGGGGAATTAGGTAGTGATGGCCTTGATAGAACCCAGATATGACAGTAACTGCACTTGTGTTCTGGAAAAAGCTATAACTATTGTCAAAACCGCAGGCTCGACCCACCATCAAGGTTCCAACCAAGCGGGTTTGTGACCCGCAATCCAATTATCCGGTCACCCGAAGCCAGACTAGGAAGTCAACTCAAATTACCAAATCCAACAACATGAACAGATGATGATCCTTCATGGTGGATACCTCAATTTGGTGCTTGACTCGTTATCAGGATCAAGCCACCCCCTTCTTCCATCCAGCTGTGTGATCACCAATCTTGTTCCTACTATCCTTGATGCACATGAACTATACAATCACTATCTCTCAATAAAGATTATTATCTAGTTTCTAAATATCTTTCCACATGCAACTCTGCTAAAACAGCACAGTTACAACATTGGTAGCATAGGTAGGTTCTCCATCCTACCTTATCTTGAAAAATTCTGCCTGTTGCCCGCACACGCCGCGGCCAACAAATCCTCGACAGAATCATGTCTGGCCTCCTGCCTGACTGGACTCCGTATGCTCCTGGTACCGAGATACCTGATGGTTTTGTCCTCTACCAAAACACAGTGATCCCGCTACCCACATTCAACGCCCTGTCTGCACAAGGGTTCTTTCAGGCACCTTCCTTGATGCTGCAACCAGCTGACAAAACCACCATGCCCACCTATGTAGCACAAAGACTTTGTAGTGCTGCCTTAGAGCCCTTTGCCAGGGCCAACCACAACAATGCTGCTGCATGGATCCAGTCCTCCCAGAGCAAGCTGGCTCAGATGGAATGCCCACAGCAATTCTGGATTGTGGAGATTTCCATTTGCCTGACCCATGATGCTGGCACCTGGTGTGACAAGTGGCACAAAGAGCACACTGACAAGAACTGGGATACCTTCAAGCAGGACTTCTTGGCAAGGTTTGTGCTTAAGGATACAGCGCTCATGATCATATGCCAAGTAAAGAACCTGACCCAGACAGGCACTGTTAAAGAACTCACCCACGCCTATGAGGAGCTCCGTCTCTGTGCCCCATCCGACATGGCCTTTGATACCCCAGCAACACACCTCATGTACTACGACGCCCTCAAGTCACACGTTATGAGGCATGTGAACCTGGACAAGGTAACCAACCTGCAAAGCCTGTACTGTGAAGCAAAAAAAGCGGAACAAACATCCAATGCTCTACACAAGGCACAGACTGGGAAACAAGAAAGGCCCATGGACTCCCATCCCAGCGGGCACTCCTCTTGACGACCTCCTGGAGGCAACAGAAACAACAACAATCACAAACCCACGGGTTTGAATGGGAATGGAAATGGAAATAATGGCCATTCAAATTGCACCCATTTTTGTGTCACTGCCACCCAAGGCAACCAAGATGAGGGAAAAGCCTGGGGAGAGCACTAAGCAAGCCAAGCTCTCCCCACGCAACTCCTGATTTGCCCAACAATGAATACCAACCCAAGGACGTGGACCAATGCCCAATGATCCAAGTGCCCTCAGAAGACCCAGTACTATACACTATTGCCAGAAAACCCAACAAATTGATGTCTTACCCTTTCTGCTTTTGCAGTTACACAGGCTCAGCACTCCTGGACTTGGGCGCAGATCAAACCTTAGTTAACAGCAGCTTTGTGGATAATTTCAAGCTGGTCACTAATCCTTTGCGGATTAAAAAAGTGGTCCTGGATGATGAACACCACATTGCTGTGACAAAGGAAACTTCCCCCTTCTCCGTCATGCTTGAGAACCTCCACTCCACCATCCAAGGTCCCGTCATTGACTTCCCTAAGTTTGACATTGTACTGGGACTAGACTGGTTACGGAAAAACAATCCCCACATGGACTGGGCGACCTCTGTGTTGACCATCAAGCGTGAAGGCGTCAACCACCAGATCTATCCTGACTCTGTGGACCAACTCCTATGTGACCACGTCTTTTTATGCATCACAAGACTTTGGATGAGAAGGAAAACCTGAAGTCAATTGACTGGGATTCCTGTCAGTATGAAATCATACACTTCAAGGGCTACCAGGATACCTCCACGCCCCAAGATTGCGACATTGTGGCCCAACACCCAGAAATCTTTAAGGAAGCGTTACCTGGGCTACCCCCTGAGAAGCACATCCAACACTTTATCCAACTCAAGGGGGCTGTACCCAAGGCACACCCCATCTATTGACTGACCCCAAACAAGGACGACGCCCTGCGCACCTATCTCAAGGAGGCACTGGAAAAAGGACTTATCCGCCCCTCACAGTCTCCCTTTGGGGCCGCTGTATTCTTTATGGCTAAAAAGGACGGTACCTTACGCCTGGTCACAGACTACCACGCCCTAAACAAAGTCACCATTAAGAATTGTTACCCACTGCCACTGATTGATGACCTCTTCAACGCCTTGGGAGGAGCCACCGTCTTCTCCAAGATTGATCTAACTGCAGGCTACAATCAGATTTGTATCAAGGAGGAAGACATCCCCAAGACAGCCTTCTGCACTAAGTACGGTTCCTACAAATGTGTGGTACTCAACTTTGGCATGACCAATGCCCCGTTCACCTTTGTAACCTTCATGAACAAAGTGTTTGCACCACACATAGGCAAACATGCCCTAGTGTACTTGGACAATATTATTGTCTACAGCCCCTTGGTGGAACAGCACCACAAAGACATGGAGGAAGTCTTTGCGACCTTGGCACAACGCAAACTGTTGGCCAAGCCCTCCAAATGCCAGTTCTTCCAGGAGCAACTACCCTTCTTGGGACACATAGTCTCAAAAGACGGCATCAAACCTGACAGTCAAAAGATACAAGCCATCTGCAAGATGCCACCTCCCAAGGACAAGTCAGAACTACGCACCTTCTTGGGAATGGTAGCCTATGTACAACGCTTCATACCTGACTGTGGCGTCTTGACTGCCCCCTTGTACGCCATAACAGGCGCCAAGTCCAAGTTTGTATGGACCCCCCCCCCCCCCCCCCCCCCAACGTGACCTCTGTTTTAGACGCCTCAAAGAAAAGCTCACAATAGCTCCCATCTTACAATACACCAAACAAGACAGAGAGTACCAGATGAAAACCAACACCTCAGATGCATCCATTGGGGGAGTACTACAAATTAAGAATAGTGATGGTGACTTCCTGCCTGTAGCCTACAAATTGCGCAAACTGACAGATGGCAAGTGTTGATACCCTATCCACGACAAGGAACTGTTGGTCATCATACACTGCCTAGTCAAATGGCGCTGTTACCTAGAAGGCAGGAAGAATTCACAGCGCTAACCAATCACAAGTTGCTCATCTATTTCAAGACGCAAGCAAACCTGTCACGCCGCCAAGCGCAGTGGATGGAAATATTAGAAAGGTTTAACATGCTCATCCAATATAAGCCCAGGGCTGAGCTTGCCATGGCAGGCACCCTGTCCCGTCTGTATGTCCGCACTTCAAGGGAGAGAATGGGCTTGACCCAGACTGGCCTCTCCTAGTGCTACATACAAAAGACAAAGGATTCCCTGCAGGCACAACTGGCATCACCAGAGAAATGGTCCTCAAGAATGAACATCTCTTTGCTGACGTATACAGGACTCTTCACAGAAAGATGACAGATGGCACAACCATTCCCTACATTCCCACACATCAGCAAGTTGACACCATTCTTTGCTACCACAGAGATCTTGGACATACTAAGAGCCAAAATCTATATGAATTCCTAAAGCATAAAGCCTGGTGGCCAACCTTATACCGCAATGTCCAAGAAGTGTTAGAACAGTGTGAGGTTTGCAAGAAGTTTGCTAAAAGCAAAACCCCGCCTAAGTCTGTACTCCCCATTCAAACCCAACTACTGTTCAAAGTATGGGCTCTTGACATTGTGGGCCCATGCCAGGAAAGTACAATGACAAAAATAAATCATCACAGCCATTGACTTTGCAACAAGGTGGCCAGTAGCCCAAGCGGTAAAGACACACACCGGCAACAACGTCTGACAATTCATTGGCAAAGAAATAATAAGCAGGTTTGGAAAGCCAGAACTCCTGATAACTGATGGAGGCAAAGAATTGACCTCCAAAGACACCAATGTGTAACTCACCAAGAATGGGGTCAAACACACTGTCATAACACCATACCATCCACAGGCCAATGGACGCGTAGAGTGGCTTAATGGTAGCCTTGTGCAAGCCCTAGCCAAACTCACTGCCGGGAGACCTGAAGACTAGTATAAGCAGCTACCGGCTGCATTACTTGTGTGCCTAACCCAAGTGAACAGATCCACCGGGAAAAGCCCGTTTGAACTGGTATACAGCACACAGCCAAATATAATTCAAGCATTGACAGGACCCAAGTTGGAAATTCCAAGTCAAGTCCCCCCTTGCTCAGATCCTCAAGTAGTAGAGGCCAACAGCAAGCAAACAGCCAAAGAAAAGGAACACTTACAAAAGACATTCATTCTCATCTGCAATAGACATAAAGTTGGGGACAAAGTTTGGGTCATGAATGTTGACAAGAGCAAACTACAACCCAAGAAAGTAGGGCCAGCAATCATTCTAAAGGTAAACAACAATAACACTTACCTTGTGCAAGGGCTTGGGAAATGCAAGCAAGACAAGACCTTACACCACAGTTGCCTACAACCCTGCAAAGCAAGACAGAAACAACGAGAAACTGCCCTGCCTGCCACCAAACAACAACTGATTCAATATGGCGTCCAGGCTCCTGACAACCTCCCTGACAACTTGCCCCCAGAGGAGGCTGACCTTCAGCCGGGTGTGTGTGTGTCAAAACAGCAGGCTCAACCCGCCAGCAAGGTTCCAAACAAGTGGGTTTGTGACCCACAATCCAATTATCTAATCACTCAAAGCCAGACTAGGAAGTCAACTCAAATTACCAAATCCAACAACATGAACAGATGATAATCCCCTACAGTGGATACCTTGTTTTGGTGCTTGACTCATTACCAGGATCAAGCCACCCCCTTCCTTCATCCAACCGTGTGATCAACAATCATGTTCCAACTATCCTTGATTCACATGAACTATATAATCACTATCTCCCAATAAATATTATTATCTAGTTTCTAAATATTTTTCCCTGTGTAACTCTGCTAAAACAGCAGAGTTACAACACTATGGCCATTGTACCATTGCAGAGGCCTTCAGTGGCATAAATATTGCGAAGTATCATCACTGGAACACCCACCTTTAGGGTGAGGTGAGATAAGGGCAAGCTGCTACAATTGAGAGGCTGCATAACCTCAGCACTAATCAAATCTGCATCATCTCCCTCTTCTGGGTCAGCATAATTCTCAGCATTATAGACATGAGTGGCTCCAGGATAGGCATTAACAATTTCAGAGTTGGTTACACCAACCTGAAAATTGGTGAGGGCTAAGATTGCCCAGCCCCTAAAAAATTCAGCTGCAGTATTAAGAGTGTGATCTTGAAGCTGGTCAAGTGGGTAGATAGCATGATTTAGCTGCTCAGTGTGAGCAACTTTAGCAATAAAATGAGGTAATTGAACTGATTCATAGAGGGTTTGATCAAAGGAAAGCTCCTCCAGGCACCAGTCATAAGCCTCATTCTCTTCACTCTGACACAAAAACATGTTCTGGTTCAGGAACAAAATCTGAAGCTGGGGCCAAATCCTAGAATGCTGAATGCAAGCTTCAACCTGCTGTGCATGATCACCATGTTGGATCACTGGAAGGGTCTACTTAAAGTCACCTCCAAAAACTACTGGGATCTCACCAAAGAGAGCTTGGTTATTGCAAATATCTTTGAGGGTACACTCAATAGTCATAACAACGTTCTTATGCTGCATGAGTGCCTCATCCCATATAATTAAGCTTGTCTGGCAAAACTGAGTAGCCAGCTGAGTTTGGACAGAGATGTTGCAAACCGAGTTTTTGTCTAGGTTAAGAGGCACCTTGAAAGTTGAATGTGAAGTCCATCTCATGGGCAGAAGGCTGGCAGCTAATCCAGTTAAAGCAACACAGATGACGTGCATACCCTGATCACAGTAATGAGCATCCAGAGCTTGGTAGAGGAATGTCTTTCCAGTACCCCCAGAACCTTGGAGAAAGAAGTGAGCATGTGTAGGATCCCAGGTAATCTTCTCAGTAATCCAGTTAAAGGCTGCTCATTGATCTGCATTAAGCCAATCTAGGTTAACATGGGGCAGTTCAACTGGAGGATTGAAATCCTGAACAGGATTTCTGGGATCCTCCCAGCCTTCATCATAGTTAGGGAGATGATAAGCTTCTAAACTTTAACTAAACTGTTGAAGTTCACGGGCAATTAAAAAAGCCCATAATCAATATGAGGATCTTGAAGGCCTTCTGGGATAGTCAGAAATTGCATCCAGTGTTCAAGATCATCACAAAAGCTCTCCTGAAACTCATTCCAAATCCTCAAGCCATTAGTGATGTCTCCAGAGGTGAGGCCCTAAACAAATAGGAGCCGCTGTCTGTGGCCAGAGTGGGTTTTAGCAGTCTCTTGAAAGGCAATTCTCCAGTACTCATCATTGCAAAGCAAACCTAAAGCCTCACATGCCAGGCAATTGGTGGCATAGGTTGTGCGCTCAAGGCCTTCACCAACAGACCTTAGGTCAGCAAAGCTTGTGCAACCACGCTGAATGGTTAAGAGGAGGTGTACAAAAAGTGTTCCCCTTGATTAGGGCTAACATGGTACATTTGTCCAAAAAGCTCCTGCTTCTGGCGTCTTCTCCAGGTCCAAGTGGCAGCATGCCAAGTATAATGCTGAGAAAAATCTGAATAAAGCAGATTTCAGCCATCCTCATTTTGGGCATTATATAACATACAGCCTATGAGGGTTGTTCTGGGAGGGTTTTCTACCTGATAAAGGACATCATCACCAGGTGAAAAATAAACCATCTGCTGATTCTCAGCATGAACAGCCAAACAAATTATGAAAGGGTATATTGAATGATGAGGGAACTCCATCAGCTCCCAGACAGCCTTTGGTGGGGCAATTTAGAGACCATGGAGATGCAGGCAGACCTTGTTATTGACAGCATCAGGATGTTGGTGCACAATATAAGTCAAAGGCGCCTGACCCTCAATTATTGCAGTATACATGTCTTCCCCCTTTGAGATATACTTGAGAATGTACTTGATTGTACGGAGATTCATGCAGGCTTCAACATTTATATGTGCCATGCACTTCCAGATAAGGGCAGGAGAGTATGGAACAATCCAGCTGTTGTTGACTACAATGTTATTGCGCCCAGTCACAGTCTCTGATCTAATTAAATTCTGGGGGGCTGGAACACCTTTATCTGGATACCCATTAGCAGGTAGGACTGTCTCATTTTGAAAAGTCTTTGGGAAGTACTTTGAGCAGCGGCAGCCTGTTGGAAAGGTATGCATGCAAGGTGCATCTTGATTTTGATTGTATGGTTTATGGACCATGTAGCTCAAAACCAAACATCTAGCTCATTGTGATAAGGAGTAGCAGCTACAGGGGGGGGATCTCTGCCCAAATCAGCTGGTCAATATTCTGAGGCTCCATATAGAAGTTATCAGTGGAACACAGACAAAGGACACAATGTATGTGAGGAAGTCCACACTTTTGATACTCCATGACACAAAAGTGCCCACAATAGGGGCCAAAAACCCTCACTTCATGTCCTGGATAAGCTCTCTAATCTTAATATGAAAAACCCGGGCAACAATATCTGGACAGTCCATTGAATCTTCATGAGGGCTAAGCTCTCTTTGGATCTCCTCCCAATTACCATTGGCTGTAAATGTTATAAATAAGGTAGGCTTGCCAAAATGGCGGACAATGCACATCACATCCTGATAAAGCTGTTGCATGTGGCGTCAGGAGCCAATGTGAGAGGAGGGGAGAATTGTACGGTGACCAACCATAGTATGTGGGTCATCAATATCTGTGCAATCATAATGATCAGTAAGGTTGAATACAGCTCTGCTCTGAAAACATCTTGATGACTTTCAATATACTGCAGGCGGATCATGTCACATGAAGCCCAGGTATCCACAATAAGCTGCTGAAACAGTTGGCAGGCAAGAAAAATTATCATTGGTTGATCAATTATTGGGAAAAGACATAACAGTATTGAGGACCTGGATGTACAAGTATTCTGGCTACCGCCAACTCACTTAATATCCAGTCATTGCCCATTTGGTGCCCTCCCAATATACAGTTCAACATACTGGAAATGACAGCCAAGCAATATCACCTGACTGTCCAAGTATCCAGTGACTCAAACCCATCCTGTACATGACCAACCCCTAGGTTTGATCCAACTAAATCTCTACCACAGCTAAAGCTATATAAGCCTAAAATATATTCAATAAAATATACTTATCTTCTCTCTTATTTCCATATTTGAAGCTTCCCCAAAAGGCGCTCCTCATCACTGGTAGCAGCTACAGTTTTTGATCACGCCCATGAAAGAGAAAATGACTGACCAAAACCCGCCCACCTTTGCTCACATACTCAACCAGGCCACATCCCAGGAGACCTGGAAAACGTACTTCCGTGCCCATGACATCAACAAAAATATACCTAGTGAATGCACTGTACTTGAAGGACTGGTCATGCCCAAAGCATGCACCAAGATAATTCAATACAGTTGCTCTCTTTAACCACAAACAAACACACAACCACCTATCACAGGTGAAGTTACCAACACCAAATACATTGGTATCAACAAGCTCTTTGGTAAAAAAAGAAAACTTCATCAACTGGCTAGACCACTCAGCCGCTAAACTCTGAACCAGCTGCATTCCCCACAAAAAATGGGTCCAGGAAGCCAGCAAGCGCCTGTACAAGGCTGCAGCTAATTGGTTTGTCACCTGGGTTGGCTCACAAACTGACAACCAGCTTGAAAACTGGGAAGAGTTCAAAGCGGATATCACACCCAATTTCCGTGTCACCAAATCCCTCCAAGACATTGCAATACAGCTCAGCAATCTTCCTCAGAAGACAACTATCACAGCTTACACCAATGAATTTAGGAAATAAACCACAAAATCCAAAATCCAGCGCAAGCTGACAATGTACACACCAGAGCCTCATTCATCAACAGAATGAAACCATCTGTTGCTGCCCTCATCCGTCCAGAGTTCAACACCTCCATGCCTGCACTAATTGCAGAAGCCAAGCATTCATAAAAACGCACAAACATGGAATATGCTGCACACAACGGCAATCACTCCTCAAACAGCAATGGCGGAGAAAAATCCAATGGTGACAAACGCCAAAGCACCAATAATAGCAACAGCAACTCCAATTGCAACAATGGCAATCACAGCCAAAGCGCAAACTGCTCCTGTCCCAAAAAGGAGGACACTGTCAAAGTTAACAATGCTGAGACAGCAACCCACTATGAATCTGACCCCAAATTCTCTGACCTCAAAGGTCTCAAAACAGAGGAACAGGGAAAAGAGGAGGGGGAACATGCTTAAGTGCCCCTGTCTCCCCCCAACTTGACAAGAAACTGTACCAAGGCACAAACTTTGCTGCTTGCATCCCACATGTCCTGCAATCCTCCATTTTTATGAACATAAAAATTAAAGATTACTCACAAATTCTTGTCTACCCATGCAATTACAAATCACATACACATAAAATTTTATTTGAATCTGGTGCTCAACACACTATGGTAAGCAAACCATTTGTAACCAAGTACAAAATCCCAGTTGTCAAATCCAACTTCAAATACACCAAAATGGCAGATAAATCAAAAGTTCTACTCAAAGGAGAAGCAAATCCCTTCAGAATTGAACTCCAAAGGAATAAAAACGTCCATCAAAGGAACTGTCATGAGCAACATAAACTACGACATTGTAGCAGGCATGGACTGGTTCACCCGAGTGAACCCCAGCATATGTTGGAAAACAAAACCATGACCATCAAACACAACGGAGTCAATTTTAATATCCTCAAAGAACCCAACAACCTCATTCTAAGAGACACAGTATTTGTCTAGGTCATAAACCAAGACAACTCTGAACGTCTAATCAAAGATAGTACCCTCCATATAATGAGGTACACCAAATTCAATAATATACAAACAACCAAAATCCAATGCTCAGAACTTGTGGCACTCCTAAATGAATACACCCATGTATTCAAGGAAGAGCTCACAGAGTTACCACCCAAACAGGAGGTCAAACATGGCATCAACCTGTGTAAAGCCATGCCCAAACCTGAACCTCTCTACAGACTCTCCCTCATGGAGACCCAAACCCTCAAAACCCATATTGAGGACAACCTAGCCAAATGATTCAGTTGCCTGTCTGAATCCCTGTGGGGGGCAGCAGTGTTATTTGTAAAGAAAAAGGAAGGCACTCTTTGTCTAGTAACTGACTACAGAGCACTAAATGCAAGCACAGTAAAGAATAAAATCCCCTTTCACTCATAGAGGATCTGTTTGCAAGACTCTCAGGAGCCAAATTTTTCTCCAAAATTGACCTCACCTCAGGTTATAACCAAGTCAAAGTAAAAGAAAGGGACATGCAAAAGACTGTATTCTGTACATAATTTGGATTCTTTGAATGTAGAGTAATGAACTTTGGGATGAACAACGCTCCTGCAACATTTGTCACTATGATGAACCAGGCGCTAAATGGTCTCTCAATACATTATGCTACCTCAACAACATCATCAATTTCTCAAAAACAAAAGAGGAACACCTCACACATGTTTGTGAGACATCAATTGACTTGCAAAGCACAAACTTTATGCAAAACCAAGTAAGTGCCAATTTATGGAAAAGGAACTCCTGTTCTTGGACCACATTGTCTCTGACAGTGGCATCAAAGCAGATACTGACAAAATAAAAGCCATAAATAACATGCAACACCCCACCTTTGTTAAACAAGTTAGATGCTTTCTCAGAATGATAGCTTACCTAAGAAAATACATCAAAGACTGCAGAAAGCTCACTGCACCAATCAATGACCTAACCAAAGGTAATGCCAAAAAGAAATTCATCTGAACACCAGAATGCGACAAGAATTTACAACTATTAAAACAAGCTTTGATTGAAGCACCAATCTTGAAATACCCAAATAACAACAGGTGCTACAAGCTTGAGTTGGATGCCAGCAACACCGCCATTGGCGCAGTACTACACATATGCCAGCCAGGACAGCAAGAATTCCTGCCAGTATGTTATAAAAGTAGGAAACTATTTAACACCGAGAAGAGGTACCCAATACACAATAAGGAATTGCTAGCAATATATCATGTATGCAAGAAATGGAGATGTTATCTAGAAGGACATTTAAACTTCTGAGTACTAGCTGACCATAAATCCTTAATCTACTTTAAAGCTCAGAACACACTTGCACAGCAACAAGCCAAATGGATGTCCCTGCTGGAGCAGCACAATTTGGACATCCAATACAAAAAGGGGGTAGAGCTGGTACAGCTGATGCTCTCTCTAGACTATGTTAGCCTAGAGAGGATCATCCTGACCACCTGGACCCTGAATGGCCAAACCTATATAATACTGAGTATAAAACCAAAGGGAAAGACCCCTCAACACACCAGCTAACACACAATACATTAGTAAGGAACAAAAAATATTTCCATGTATCAAATGGCACTGTATACTGAATCATTAATGACAAACATGTTCCCTACATCCCACTTGCACAAAGAGTTGACACCATATTAAGACGTCACCCCCTACTAGGACATACAAAGGCTAATAACCTATACCTCACTTTAAAAGAAATAGTATGGTGGCCAAATCTTAAACAAGATATAATTGATGTTCTGAAAAAGTGTACAGTGTGCAAGAAATACGCCAGCACAAAGGCTCCCCAGCCAACAGTTAACCCAGTACCAGACCCTGAACCATTCAAGGTTTGGGGACTGGACTTAGTGGGCTCCTTCCCAGAAACTAAAACAAATCAACGTTTCTTAATTGTAGCCATTGATTTTTCTACACGCTGGCCCATCTGCTGGGCAACAAAGGACTATAAAGTAGAAACAATAAACCAATTCATTAACAAAGCAATCACAGCCAACTATGGAAATCCAGACTACATCATAACTGATAGAGCAACAGAGTTATCAGGTCAAATAGTAAACAATAATTTAAAATCCAAAAACATCAAACATTCTACAACCTTGCCCTATAGGCCACAGGACAACAACAGAATTGAACGCCTAAACGGCAGCCTTATAAAAACCCTCAAGAAAATAATGGATGGCAAAGCCAAAGACACATGGCCACTATATGTGAAACATGCATTATTAGTATCACAGGTCCACACAAATCAAGGGACAGGCTACTCACTGTTTGAATTAACATGCAGATACAAACCAGAGATAGTTAACCACAACAATCAACCATATGTAAAGAGCCCCCCAGGGAGACCCCCCACAGTAGAACAAGTACCAACTCTACAACACATACACCTCAAAGCTAAAATAGAAGAAATAAAAAGGCTCAAAACACAAAAGATAACCTCTACAGAGGAACCACTCCACATCAACTCCCCAGTCTGGGTCCTGGCTGGAAACAGAAAGAAGCTAGACTCAGTACACTGGGGACCAGGAAGAATCATCAAGTACAGACCAGACAGGAACACCTATTGTTGCAACTGAACCAATGAGGATTCAGTATTTGGAATTGGGGAAGACAACAGTCCAATGGAAAGGACAGAATAATAAGAACAAGGTATTGCTTATTGTAGAATATTGTGATTAATATACTATATGGGGAAAGCCACAAGGACACAAGGGGGTGGCATAGTGGGAAGTTCCATGTAAGGTTCAAAGCCAAGGAATAACTCGTGCGGGAATCAGTAAGTCAAATTGGCAGCGCTCCTAATTAGGATGAAGTACCCACCATTTGATATTGCCATCAGATTAACCTATAACGTTAGATACATCAAGGGGCGGCTCATCAAACGCCCCCTGTTTATTGTAAGATACATTAGCAGGAAAGTCTGGAAACTCAGTTGCAACACTCCCCCTTGCCCCCTGCTTGTTGTCAGACACCAGGACTGGAGTCTGCAGAAGGTCTGGGAAGGTCCGCACAAACAACCTTTGTGTGGGGATGGCGCGGCAGGGGCACAAGCAATCATGGTGAAGCTTCTTGGTGTTCCCTTGGGCATCCTCAAGTTGGTAGGTGTGATTCTCATAGACTGAAGCTAACTTGAAGGGCCCTAGGTGATTGGGTTTCAACTTGGCAGAATTGGGATTGAGGGTGTAGACGGGGTTGCCTACGGCGTACCTAACTTTGAGGTGTTTTGTCCCTCCTGCAATCTGCTTGTGTTCAATTTCTCAGGCCTTGGCGCGCCACTGTCTCAGGGAAGGGCTAGGCAACAATGGGGGTTTTGTGAGAGCCGTGGATTGTAATTTCCCTTGTACTACTCTTGCCAAAACATTGGGCGTCCCAAAGGCCAAGGTGCTGGGACTGAACCTGGTGCCCCTGTTGATTCTTGATTGTAAAATGAGCAGTGCGGTGGGCAGATGTTCAGTTCATGCAGTATTAGGATGTTCCTGTGAGAGTTTGGCAATCAACTGGACCAGGGAGCCATTCAATTGCTCTATGCACCCATTGGCTTGCAGATGGTATGGAGTTGTGACTATTTGTTATAGGGCATTTTTGGGACAGTATGCTTTCATGACATGTCCAACAAGCTTGAGACCCCTGTCTGTAATGAGGTGTTTGGGTTGTCCAAAACAGGCCACAATTTCCTTGCCAATGAAGCAAGTGATGGTGGTGGCGGTGTGGTTAGTGGTTGCCCACACTACTAGCCAGCAGGTGAATTAGTCAATGGCTGTGATGATATATTTCTTCCCAAGTCTGTCTTTGGGGAGAGGTTCAACAATTTCAAGGGCCCACTGCTCAAAGGGTTCCATGGCTATAATGGGTAGGCCGGACTTGGGGGTGCAGGCTTTGACGTGTTCTTTTCACACAACACACATGTCTCAAGGAGATCCAAGATGTCTTGGCGCATACGCGGCCACCAAACCTTATGTTTCATGATTTAAAAGAGGTTGTGTCCTCTGACATGGCCAAGGTGCGGTGGTAGTGCAGTATGGTGTCACCCTGCTGTGCGGTGGGAATATAGGGTATCTTTTCTCCTATCTCCGCGCGGCAGCAGACATTGCCTGCATTGATGGTGAGCTGACTTTTGTTGTCCTTCAGCTTGGAGATGATTGCTGAGTTAAGAACTTTGTAACAAGTTGCTTCTGGGCGGAGGTAAAACATTGGCTAATCTGGGTCCAAGCTGTCATCCCCGGTGATGGATGCTATGTAGAGTTGCAAAAGAGCGTCAGTCATGACAAGTTCCTTCCCAGGTTTGTACTCAATGCGTAACTGGTAAGGGGATAGGCGCTCCACCCATCCTGCTTGGCGGTGTGTCAGGTGAGACTGCATGTTGAAGTACTGAAGTGACTTGTGGTCTGTCAGAACGCGGGGTGGGAAGGTAGTACCTTCCAGGTAACAGCGCCACTTCTCATTACAGTGTAAAATGACTGCCAATTCTTTATCATGGATGGGGTAGTGTTGTTCTGAGTCAGTAAATTTCCTGGACTCATAGACCATGGGGAGAAAGACGCCATCATCAGTTTCTACCCTTAGCACGCCCCCTATGGCCCTGTCAAAGGCATCAGTATCTAGTTTGTACTGTTGGTTTTGGTTGGGGAACTGCAGGACTGGTGCGGTTGTGAGCCTTTGCTTCAACGTCTCAAAGGCTTGATCTCTGACGGGGGTCCAATGGAAGCGCTGCTTGGTGTTGAGGAGGTCAGTGAGAGGTGCAATTAGCTCTCTGCAATTGGGGATAAACTTGCGCACATAGGCAACCATACCCAAGAAGGTACACACCTGGCCCACATCAGTGGGAGGTGGCATGCTGGTGATTACCTTGATCTTGGCAGGATTGGGCTTTATCCCTTGAGCAAAGATGGTGTGCCCAAGGGTTAGTAGCTCCAACTTGAGGAACTTGCATTTGGAGGGTTTAGGTTTTAGCTGGGTTTTCCAAAGGGTGTTGAGGACAGCATGGAGGTGTTGGAGGTGTGTGTTTGATCTTGACTGAAGACAATGTTGTCAAGGTACACAACCACACATTTCCCAATCAGTTCCTAAAATGCTTTGTTCATCAACATGGCAAAGGTGGAGGGAGCGTTGGTCATTCCAAAGTTCATGACACAACACTCAAATGACCTGTAGCATGTGCAGAAGGCAGTTTTTGCCTCATCCCCTGGTGCGATGCGGACCTGGTTGTACCCTGCAGTAAGATCAATCTTGCTAAAGACCTTTGCACCTGCAAGTGTATTGAACAGGTTGTCAATCAGCAGCAGGGGGTACTTGTTCTTAACTGTCACCTCATTTAGGGCGCGGTAGTTTGTGACCAGGCAGAGGGACTTGTCCTTCTTGGCTACAAAGAAGACTGCCGCCCCGTATGGAGAGAGTGAGGGGCAAATGAAGCCCTTATCAAGTGTGTCCACAAGGTGCTGGCGGAGGGTTTCATCTTCCTTTGGTGTGAGACAATATAAGGGGTGTGCCTTAGGTAGAGACCCTTGAAGTTGTACAGTATGCTGGATCTCTCAAGGGGGAGGTAGTTGGTCCAGTGTTTTGCTGAAGACATCCTTGTACTCCTCAAGGAGTACCACAAGCGCTGGTGATGGTGAAGATGTCAAGGGAGGGACTGCTGGTGTTTCAGCACAGATAACTTTGACTGAGCATTGGCTGAAGTCTAGTTCCCCCCTTGAAATCATATGAGCCTGTCTCTGTTATTCTGACAAAAACAGTATCATGGAGTCACTTGCTCATTTTCACAGGGTAAATCTGGAATCCCACCCCATTTATGTTGAGGGTGATGACAGAGGTATCCCAGTCAATGTAGGGACAGTTGTGCCAAAGCCAGTTGAGACCAGCAATCAGTTGGCGCTGAGCCTTGCCATGATTGGTCCAAAGAGCTTAACCTGGACGTTCCCCATTCTCACAGAGAAGGGTACCATCTTGTGGGTGATGGCCACTCTGCGGGAGTCAGCTACTCATACAGCTTTGAATCTGCTGGGCACTTGGTCTAATTGTTGAGAGTCAGCAAACCCCTGGTCCACTATAGTGTGGTTGAACCTGCTATCTACCAGTAATTTATGGGTGTTCACACAGAAACAGAAGTGATAGGACAAGCGTGTTACTTTGTTTGAGGAGTGGCTTGCTTGTAATACGGGTTGTCACTGTGGACTTGAAAGACTACAGGGTTTCAACTTTTTGAACATTGTAGTCATAGGGATTTTTTGCGAGCAGGGATTGAGAGGATGGGTCAGGTGGGGTTGTAAGGCCTCTTGTCATTACAACCCCCAGGATTTTCCTGGGTCCTTGATCTGAACTAGCTGGAGCTCCCCCTTGCGGGGCGTTTGGCCCCATTATCCTGCTGACGTGGTTGACGGCAGCCTACTTGACTATGGCCATTTCCTGATGTTGTACGTGTTTGGGGGTGGAGTGTTGCTGGTATGGCAGAAGCCCATTGAGGCCTGGTTGCTAGCCTCCACAATGGCTTTATAGCAGTCATCAATGGAGGTACAGCAACCTACGGGGACCCACATGCAGATATGAGGTTTTAACCCATTGACAATCAGAGTGAGTAGCATTGCGTTTCCGTTGGTCACGGCTTCTGGGGCGGCAGCAAGGTACTCAGGGACAGAACCAGTTTGCTTGATTGCTAGAAGAGGAGTTCCCACAACAATGGGAGAGAAGGTGTCATTGTAACGGGACTTGGTGGCATCTCAAATGCCGCCCAGGTAACGTCAAGTTCCTGGCTGGCCCAGTTGGTGAACAACACAGCGGCGGGCCCCGTGAGGTGCCCAGACACGGTGGCAACCCACATGGGCTCAGGAACCTGGCAGATGCAAAGGCGGGTTTCAGTAGAATGGAGCCAACTGACAATGTTGGCCCCCTTCAACACCACCAGCAAAAGATTCTAGTTGAAGGTTGAGCATGTGCTGGGACAGGTCTGACTGGGGCGGGGTGACGCTGGCATCACGCTGCCTGAGGCGGAGCCAATTGTACACACTGGTGAGAACTAATTGGTCTTGATATATGACGTACCCGTCAGGGATGTCCCCCTTGGGGATTGGCAGGAAGGTCTCTTGTTGGGGAGTAGCCATAAGGCCCGTACTCTGTCCTTTCTTGGGGGAATTTTGCTTTAGGTAGGTTGATAACCTACTGCTGCTACCACTGTTGCAACTGAACCAATGAAGATTCAGTATTTGGAATTGGGGAAGACAACAGTCCAATGGAAAGGACAGAATAATAAGAACAAGGTATTGCTTATTGTAGAATATTGTGATTAATATAATATAATATATTGGGAAAGTCACAAGGCCACAAGGGGGTGGTATAGTGGGAAGTTCCATGTAAGGTTCAAAGCCAAGGAATAACTTGTGCGGGAATCAGCAAGTCAAATTGGCAGCACTCCTAATTAGGATGAAGTACCCGCCATTTGATATTGCCATCAGATTAACCCATAACATTAGATACATCAAGGGGCAGCTCATTGAGCACCCTCTGTGTATTGTAAGATACGTTAGCAGGCAAGTCTGGAAACTTGGTTGCAACACTATCTAGTGAAATTCCAAGGTGCCAAAGACCCCATCATCAAGAAATATCACAGAACTTGCCTCTGCCTTAGCAAAGGAGAGCACTTGACCAGACTGGTTCTAACTAGTAAACAGCTCCAGGGGCATCAGGCGGCAGCTGTCAAGACAAAGCCCCTCCTGATGTACCAGAGTAACCCCTTAAGGGTGTGTGTGTGTTGAGTACCTGGATGTAAAATTATTCTGGCTACCGCTAACTCACGTAACATCCAGTCATTGCCCAATTTGGTGCCCTCTCAATATACAGTTTGACATACCAGAAATGGCAACCAAGCAATATCACCTGACTTTCCAAGTATCCAGTGACTTGAACCCATCCTACACATGACCAACCCCTAGGTTTGATCCAACTAAATCTCTGCCACAGATAAAGCTATATAAGCCTAAAGTATTATTCAATAAAATATACTTCTTTTCTCTCTTATTTCCATATTTGAAGCTTCCCCAAAAGGCGCTCCTCATCAACAGTAAAAGCTCACATGATGAGCTGGTAAGCTGTAGGTGTATCCCCATCTATGTGATGCAAGCCAAAGCTAAATCCCAAGTCTCCTCAGGGGAAGAGAAGGACATAGTGGGTTGGCATATACTTGGCAACTGTAGGATCAATGCCTTCAGTACGCCCATCACGTAAACACATTAGCATATGCTGACAGTTACGCTCACCATTCTCTACAGCAGCCATTGCAGGGGCATCAGGGCAGCAATATGGGGCTGCTGAGGTAAATTATAGGTACAGTGATCATTGCCTGCTTCAACTGTCAAATTTAAGTTGGGGTTCAGATAGGCTACAGCCTCAGGATGGGCTTGAATATACTCCTGAACAATTTCTGTGGCAGAGCAATAGATTTGCACAAATGGATTTAAAGTAGTTTTAAAAGCTATGGCAACAACCAAAAATACCTCAGATTTAAACAAAATGATATCATATTTAAGCAAAATCCAACTTTCAGGTTAAAATATACACTCTGTTAACAGGGTTTATTGGCGTTAATGGGCAAAATGAGTCAACACAGCAACAAAGGGCTCACATGTAAAGCAAAACTATTCAAAATACATTCCAAAATACATTGATTCACAAACAAAATGCTGTGAGTTGACTTTTGGTGTACATATGTTTACTATGTGAATTGGTGACAAAATACACCCAAGCAAGGTGTGCCAAAACTCAATCCAAAAACAAAACACAATGGCAACTCACAATGTAAACAAAATCACTCACGCAATGTGTGCAACGGATTGTAATCATGAATGATACCAAGGTATCTAAAATAAGACACAAGATCTGAAACATAAATTTTAAAAATATTGTGTTGGGTATTTGAATTTGGCAGTAAAATCTAGGGAAATGGGTGGATTTTTTTCGAGTATTCTAAAATGGGCGTTGTAAAACCAAAAACAACTAATTAAGAAATAAAAAATCTATAATTGGGATATTGGATGAGAAAACTCTAATTAAATATCCATATTCAGATAAAAGCAAAAATTAAAATTAGGAGTAAATTAATTGAAATTTATTTAGTATTTTATTAAATTCTCAAAATGGAAGGAACACAACACCAGAGTACCAATGCACCTGTTGTGCACCGCAGTTGCGGTTGCCCCCACAGGTCAAAGAACAGAGTTAGTGCAACTCAAGTGCCTACTCAAGGAGGAGACAAGAGAGGAGAGTTCCATAGTGACGCTGCACTGAAACAGCCGGTCCAAGGAATACAAGCTGCTAGGGTGCGGAGCATCAACCCTTGGGTCCCCAAGCTGACCCAGAAGCCCACCAAGGTCACCACTACAAAGAAAGTTAGAAACAAGGAGGTAGAACTTACTTTGTATGTGAATGACATTGTGTACCAGCAAGAGTTGGTCCCGTCAGCCATGCTGGAGAAGGTAAAGCCTGTACTTGATACTAGCTACAAGCCCTATGTCAGTGATGGCAATCAGGAAGAGGACAAGAAGCCTGAGTTCTTCAGAACTGATGAGGGGCAGTTAGTGTTGAAGAAAGTTGCAGCCTTCTACAACAAGGTGCTTATGCCCTGTGTTGTGCCTAATGCCAATGAGTCAATCCCTGCCGCTAAAAAGCCCGCTCAGAAGCACATCCCCACCATTAAACTCATCATACTTGCCGTAAAAGTTACAGCAAAGGGTTGCTAGTTTCTACTAATAGTTAGTCAGTGACCTAATTCTTAATACTATACCTGTTGATGGTATAGTGACAGCCTATGAAGGACAGAAGAATAATAAAGTGTATAGACAAAACTGGTATTTATTTAGATAGCATCACACTTATATAGTGTAAGACGGGGGAATTGCCACCAGAGGCAGGGAGGCACAGAAAGAAGGACTTTCCAAATGGAGGGGAGTGGAGTGGCACAGCTAAAAGTCCTGCGCAAGAGAACAACTGCTTCCTTGCAGCTTTCCTTAAGGAGGTAGATATAAATAACTTGATTGTTCTATTTATAATCCCAGAAGTGAAGCACCTGCCTTGTGCGCAATTGAAAGGTAAATCAAACACCTGTTTTTGGCGCGTTTTAAACGTCTTTATCACTATTAGAATTAGGATGCAATAGCGCAATCACACAATTGTTCCATTGCTTAATCTGTAGATGGACAATTTTACGTCTAATCCATTCAGGATCTGCAACAATACTGCTTAAGCTAATGCGTGAATTGGGCAATTACAAGGCAGCCAACCTCTGTTGGAGTGGATCCCAAGTACGCCTCCAAGACCTTCAACAAGTTCATTAACATGGGTCAAGTCCTTGCCGCGGAGAAATCCATGCGCGTTTCTACCATGCATACCAAGGAGCACAAATGGGCAATCTGCCAGTAGATCACCCGGGACTTTCATCTTGAACTGGCAAATACACAGGCAATAATCAAGTCCACTTTTGAGATTGGGGCTTCCATTTCCTTTTACTACCATCTGCTGAAGAAGATGCGCTTTTCCTGGAAAAATCTTGGGGTATCTCTTTACAATTGGAATAGCCCAACCAACATTGAGACCCAGAAAAACTATGCAGAGGTGTACACTGCCCTCAAAGCCAAGGGAACGGTCAAATTTCACTATATTGACAAATTAGCATTTGCTTCATCTATGCGCAATGCATATGGCTATGTCCCCAAAGGCTCAAATGAGGGGATGGCTTGGCGTGCTGCAGTCTGCATCACAGCCTATTCAATGGTGGTTCTCCTTGGTCCAAAGGGGGTTGAGCTCTACCAAATGATTTTGGGATCTCACAATAGTCAGACCTTCCTATCATTTCTCCAATTGGTCCAGGAGCACCTGAGGCGCACAAGCCCTGGCTTCACCAATGTCATTGTGTTGAACAACGTTGTTCTCCACAAAGTGGCTGATATTCTTGAGGAATTCCCAATGATTGACACCAGAATTGCTGTGGGCCCCCAGCAATTGGCCACAGCTTATAAGCGCCTTCTCTTCCTCCCAGCCTATTTGCCCTTCCTAAATCCCACCTAGGAAGTTTTTGGGTGGCTCAAGCAAGTTGTCAAGCAAGGAACCCCAACTGGGACCAAAGACCTGTTTGATTTGCTGTAGGCCAGGATGCACACCCTCCCAGCTGAGACTGTGGCCAAATTCTATGGACATGCTGATTTGTTCATCCCCGCTTGCCTTGCCAAACAGCCAATCAATTAAAGACTTAGCTTGTCCAACTTTTTTATATTATCTATTTTACTATTCAAGATTTATTAATTATCATTTTATATTTAGATGTTTCCAAGCCCGCAATCACATTCAGCAGGACCATCAATGAAGGTTAGTAATTTATTTATTTATAATCATTTTTTATTGTGTCATCTAAGGGTATCCCAAACGCTTGATACTGGATTTTGCAAACACATTAATATCACTTTTGGCAAATAAATATAAAAATCAAATTAAAAAAGTTAAATGTAACATGTAAAAATTAGAAATTGATTTTATTGACATATATTACTATGCTTTTATTAAGACCTTCTCTAGGATGTATTTTGCAAATATTGTTTGCTAAAATAAGAATTAGAAAATTTTATTATAATAAAAATAATATGAATTGTAATGAAATTTATTGGAAGAGAGAATTTATTAAGAACACCTGTAGTGAGTTCTTCTGTATTTACCCACCCTGCAATGGAGGTGGCGCATAACCTCCACCGCCACACTGTGGACGGTGGATACACCCTGGTTAAAATACTCCCGCCTGCTGGTGAATGGGAGTAGGGTCAGGTTCAAATGGAGGAGCAGCTTCTCTGGTGGGGCTACAAACCCGTAGATACCGGCCAGGACCAGGGCGTCCTGGATGACATGATCCACTGAGTCATTCCTAGGGGGATCTTCTTCCCGTCCAGGGAGAGCCTTGCCTCATCAATTCCTAGGAGGACCCCGTCAAGCTCCTCCACACTGGCGCCCATTCCAAAGTAGAAGAGATACCCAAGGTAAACCACCAGATGAAGCCTTTGCCCAGCAAAGGCTTCTGTAAACTCACATAATTGATTGAAAACTGCACTGATCTTCTTTTCATGCTTGGTCTTTGCAAAGGTCAGCTCCATGGCTGCAGGGACCCCCCTCTTGTTGGCACTCCAGGCCAACTAAAGTTGGCAAGGAGAATTTTTGTCTTCTTGACAGCTGTTGCGTCTGCAACAGCCAATTTTCCCACTGCACGCCCAAAGTTGTCCAGCAGGTAAGAAATTGTGTGCTCCAAGGGGTAGCAGAAGCAAGCAGCCGCATGGGCCCAGCTCATCTCTGGTACATTCTTGAATGGGAGTGTTGCCAGGACGTCCCAAACAAGCTCAATGGAGTTTATGCAGTAAACTCTACAGAGGGATACTGGGTCAATGTGGACCAGTTGGGCATCCTTGTAGGTAGTAACTGCCCACTCAGATGCCCCCAAAGCATGCGTAAGTTCAGCCAACGCCTCCTGCAACATTGGAAAAGACCTGTGGACCCTGCCTTTGAGCTCCCACAAGACAGGGGGGATAGATAGAGTTGTTTTGCCACGTGAGTGACAAAATGTGAATAGAACATTGGCGGGACAAAAGGAATCAGGATCCAACAGAGTTCACCATCAATGTTCTCTAAAAAAGGTAAGTATTTTGAAGTTGTTATTATTTTTTTTAGATTACCTTCACAGGTTTCCTCTTTGCCGGCGGCTTCAGCAGGCTTTGCCATTCTTGGCGCAAGTAATTGTGCTGGCTTTTCAGTGTCCATGGTTTGTTTGTGCTTTGCAGGTTTGAGATGTTCATACATCTCAGGATTGTCAACCCAGATGGACAGTGCGGAGAGGGCAAATGACTTGAAGTGAAGGCCTTCCACAACATGCTTCTGGACATTTAAAAGCTGTTTGATTGTTGTTTCAGGGGTGTCTGGCATCTTGGCCATGAGTGCCTTGGCGGACACCTTTTTAATTTTGTCCCCTTCAAGGACAGCAGACTTAACTCTTGCTTTGACCTTGCATTCAATCTCTTTAATTTCAGAAATTGCTGAGTTGAGATCCTTCAAAAGCTTCTATAATTCTCTCATTGATTTTTTACTAACCTTTCCATATGTTTTTATAGCTTTCATCCCAATAAATTCTGTATTATTTTGATACTGTTATCTCTTTGTTTATTCCTTTTTGTTTTCCCATTTACTACATTATCCCATCTTTTTACCCATTGTGTATATGTTTTACACTCAACTCAATTTCTGTTGTTTGCTTTGTGTTAGCATTGTTTCCTTAATTACCATATTATTTTTGGCGCTTTGCACAGCCCCTTGTGAAAATATTAACAACAATTTAGTGATCAGCTAAATTTGAATTAGAAAATTATAGGTTAACTGTTTTTAGATAAAGTTGTTAATGATCCAAATTCAAAACCTTAATGATAAACTTTAAGCCAATCAGGAGCCAAGTGATAAAGTGATTGTTGTGACATAAAGGGTCATTCAATAATTCTTTAATGCATGTGCACTAATTAATATAATTGGCTGGATCTTTTGTTATTGTAAGCCATTCCTGCTGTGGCAAGTTATTGGTGGACTAGTGCCCAATCAGCTGCTGGGTTAGCACTAGTCCACCAACAACTTGCCACAGCGGCAATGGCGTACAATAGCAAAAGATCCAGCCAATCATATTAATTAGCACACATGCATCAAAGAATTATTGAATGTCCCTTTATGACACAACAATCACCTTATCACTCGGCTCCTGATTGGCTTAAAGTTTATCATTAAGGTTTTGAATTTGGATCAGTAACAACTTTATCTAAAAACAGTTAACCTATAATTTTCTAATTCAAATTTAGCTGATCACCAAATTGTTGTTAATATTTTCACAAGGGGCTGTGCAAAGTGCTAAAAATAACTGTGTTCTGGATCTAGATACACAACATAATAAATATATGATTTTATAGAAATAAGCTGAACATAAAGAATAAAACCAACTATAAACAAAGAGAACATAAACAATTGAAATTCAAAATAAAGATAATTAAATAGAAAATGTTTGGCAACAGGGGGTTATTAGAGCAGGGAAGAGTGATGCCTAGGAGGCAGAATAGTGCAGGAAGGAAGACGTAGAGGCGGTGCTGGCCTGGGGGGTCTGGAATTGGGTGAGTTGGGCTTGCGGGTGAGGGGTGTTGGTGACAGGGGTGGAGGCAGGAGGATTTTGCGTGATGGCTGCCATATAACGCTTGTTGTATTCCTCATCAGTCATTGGCTGGATGGGCTGGTAGGTGGCAGTGGCCCAAGGTGGAAGGCGCTTGTCTTTCCGTGATTGGTTGCCCATGTTCACATGAAAGACAATTTGGGCAAACAAGTCAGCCATCATTTGGCGGCCAAAGAGAAAATTGTGGTCAAGGACCCCAAGATAGAGGTTGTTGAAAGCCTGAGGGCGGCGCTCCCGTAGTTTATCTCTAATGTTAAAGAAGACAACATCAGCCAGATGGATGTCTACGTGGCCAGCTGGGTACATAGAGGCCTGGTGCCTGTGTCCTTGGATGGCCCAAGAGCGGTGGAGCTTCCCTCCATCTGGTGGCTCAAGAAAACCTGGTATTTAGAATTTGAGCTATCCCAGGAGTCAAGTAATCCACCAAGGATGTGGCTGTACAAGTACCCATTGATGAAATCAGGGTTTGTCCAATAGTAGACAAAACCCTTGACTGAAACAGCAAGAAATGCACTAATGAATGTCCCCTTCTTGACCTTCTTCCTTCTATTCTTGGCAGTGGCTTTTCATTGCTCACCAAAATTGTCAAACACAATCAATAACTTGTAGTACAAGACAAACATGATGTCATCTGTTAGACTAGTCAGGCATTGGACCAGGGTTGATTTGATGTCTAGATCATACAGGGAATCCTTGGCGCCATTCCATTTATTGCTGGCAAAATTTGTAAGAACTTGTATCAAAGCCACCTTCCCATATATCCAGAGCTGCACCATGCGCTCAGACACCCAAATGCCATGGTGCACAAGTTGCTTTTGGACCTGGGTCAAGGGATGCTTGGGGTCCCGCTGGAGGAGGTCAAGCATTATTGGATATGCCTCATTGATCTGGGACTCTGTGGCCTTCTTGGCTGTCCCAATCAGATTCCCCCTGTTCATCAGGTTATTGAATTCCTGCATAACAGTAGCTTGGGTAAATTGCAACTGGGCAGCAATCTGTTCCCAGGACAGACCCTGCAGGTTCAGTGCCACAATTTCCTGGAGAATTTGGGCAGTGATGATTTGTTGCTTGGGGCGCTGGGCCAGGGGAGATGAAGCCTGATTGGCTGTAGGGGGGACTGGTTGGCTGATGGCAGGAAGTTGTTCCAAATCAAGGTTGCCATCTTGATTGGTTGGTTGACAGGCAGCTTATGCAGGGGTGGGTACGGGAGCAGGGACAGAGCTAGACACTAAGTGACTACTGAAAAAGTCAAAGCCATATGGGTTGGGAGTCAGTAACAGATAAGCTTCCTTGTTACCTGCCTCAAAGTAATGGGTGCAAGCAGGTGCCTCCACGTTCTGAGCCTCACCTCCATTGAAGCTGGCTTGGCTGCTGTTGGCTTGGCTGCTGGCGCTGTCAAAGATATTGCTAGTAAAAACCAGTGTAAAAAACCTAGGATAAAATCACTAAAAGTAGAAATTTTAAATTTTAATGATTTATTGTAATCTCAAGTCCATATTTGTAAGGTTTTCAAAACCATTCCATACAAATCTGGGGCCATAAAAAAGGAATAAAATGCCTCTGTTCCTAAATTAGATAGTTGTTGATTAGCTGTTAAACTGTTATATTTCTATTTTAGGCTGCTCACACTACACATCTTGTGTGAGTTCATTTCATTTTGTGCTTGTGGAATCTTGCTTCTAGATTGCTCTAATTTTGTTTCATTTTAGTCCTTCTGTCAGTGCCTTGTATGAATCCTGATTGGATTATAATATACTTCAGAATAGCATCCATTCATCTCACTTGTTGTTTCAGTTCATTTTGTTTGTGGTTTGAACTACACCACTTGATGTTTGATATAATTTTGTATGATGGACTAGTGAAATTTTGTTTTTTGTTTGACAGTTCATTTATTAACTGAAATTTTATAAATTAATTGAATCCTGAATCTTGCGCAACTTGGATTTTGTTCAAATATGAAATCATTTTGTTTAAATCTGAGGTATTTTTGGTTGCCACCATAGCTTTTAAAACTACTGTACTTGGCGGATCACACGGTCAAGCAATCTAAGTGTCTCCTCATTCAAGCCAGTATTTTGTTCCATACACTGGAGTAAGGCAAGTGCAGGATCAATAAAGTACATCTGATTGTACAAATGGTTTTGACCCTCTTAAGGCAAAAAGGAATACTGGACATGGTACAACTCACCATGAATAAAATAAGGGACATACTGGGGGTTGTTTCCCAAGCGCTGATCTTGCTCTAAAAAAAGATTAAATAAAATGTAAAATATAGCAGTCAAATAAAAATTAAAATATGTACCTGCAATTAGGGAATTCATTGCCAAGGTAGCATTATACTGGCAGATATTGGCAAGGAAGTTAATTGCCTGGGGGTGCGTTGAGTATACAGGGCATGAATCTCTTCAGAAATAGGCTGAAGCAGAGGCAGCTAAATGATTCCATCATTGCAGCAAAGGGTAAACCTAAGACAAGTAGGTCAAGTAACACAGGTAACCTCACAGGCCCAATTTAAAGCAGGCATTGTTCACACACCTTATACATATTGCCTATATTAAGAGTAAGCCAGGTATAAATTCTGGCAAAAAAAGCATCTAGGTTCTCTTCAAGGTTGTTTTCAGCATTAGCAGCCCCTCTCTCAGCAGGCTTCTGGGCTCCAATATAACGGCAGATTTTGCAAGTCCCAACCCAACAGCCATTGAGGGTGCAAAACTGGGCAGCATCATAGTATAGAAGATACATGATGAAGTGTTGAAGGTTTGCATTTTGTCTACCCTCTTGATTTTGTTCAGCTATAAGATGCTGAAGGTTTTGCTCATTAAGATCAACCAAGTTAAAGTTTCTTCTAGCCATCTTTAAACTAACTCTTTAGGTGTAATAGTATAATCAGTGGATGTAAATTTGTATATACACAGTTAAGCCCTAAAGAAACCCAGTAAGGGCTTCTTTGGGGCTGTTATCTCTTTATCATATAGGCAAAATTATAGGTTAAGCCGTAAAAATTTCTTTTATTTAAAGCTTAGTAAATCATACTGTAAATTCAGAACCTGAACGTAAAAATGCGGGATTGTCAAATCCTTGGTCCAAAGTTTGAATCACTTTTGCGGGCAACTCAGCTGAGTGAAAATTAAAATATATAATAAAGTCAACCATTTAATTTGACTTTTTTTGATTTATTTAAATTGGCAAATTTTGAGTCCCTTGAGCAGATAACTCAACTAGCAAAAGATAAAACACAGCAAACAAAGGCAGGATACATGAATCAGAAATGCAGGATTCTAATATAAAATTTGAGATTTCCTGTATTTCAAACAAATCATAGACATCATGTAAAAATTAACAAGTCTGAAATTGCAGGATTTTCAAATCCAAGAAGCAAGTTTTAAATCAAAAATGAGGTGAATTTGAAATAAATATAATTTATGGGGGTTTCAAAAAGGATGCTAAATGATCTAGAGTAGATTTGTGCTAATTATTTTAGGAATCATAGGTTTTCTCAAAAATCACCCTATTCCATTTTAGGATGGCTAAAATTTAGATCATAATATTCACCAACTTAACATAATTAACAATGAAATTGACTAAAATATACACTCCTCTTTTTGAGTTTAATTTTTTAATAAATTTTTATTATGTCTTCTTCCAATAACAACCAAGTCAACAAGCTGTTACCTGGCCTTGACAAAATTATGCAGGGCCACACTGGGTCTTCCAATAGTGAAGCCTCTGTCTATGGCCACTCCCAACCTGCAGGCCCCTCTGCAAGCACTACCCAGGAGTATGTTCTTTCTCCTGCATCCTCAAGAATGGCCCTGTTTGCCCACCATGCACAGGCAGCTGCCAACCCAGATTGTGTATCAACACTAGCATCTGGAATTGGCCAAGTGAGCCATGGGGTCACCCAAGGAACCCAGAATATTGAAACAGCTAATCAGATGACACTGTCTGGTTCTCAAGGCAGACATACCCCACCTCCAGCCAATCAGCCTGCAAAACACAGAAGAAAGCTAATTACCCTGGAGATTGTTCTCAAAATGGTTGAAAAGCAAGGGATGCTTATGTCCCTTGGGGGAATTGCGGCTGCAATGGGTTTTGCAAAGTCCACTGTGGCTGCAACCCTGCGAGCCCACGTCAATTGTGGCCCCCTTTCCAAGAAGACCCCAACTGGTGCCTGTACTTCAACTGAAGGTGAAAAATCCCACCCTCTCATGATGGCTATTATAGAGCGTGACCTGCAGATGCCCCTGGTCCAGGTTTGTCTCCAACTGGGACTCCACGGCATTTCCACCAATAAGAGAACAGTGAATTTGTGGATGCACAGAGTTGTGGTTGCCGCTAGAATCTTATTCAATTAGGCTCTCAGTGGCCCCAGTTTGGTGGATACTGACCCCTACAATGCAATAATCATTAATTTTATCAAAGGAAGGGCAACGAGGGCCTGTAATGACGTCTTTTTTTGTAATATGCCAAGATTTTGGCAAGTATCAAGACTTAGGGGAAAAGCGCATCCAATCTGGCATATACAAGTGCAGCCCAATCCTGTATCAATTTATTGGGGTTTTGTTGGCAGTTTCCCCATTGGGTGTCAATTATTACTCCACGTTGTCAAACACAGCAGATGGGTATACTTACCAGACAGAGCTCAAGGACATGCTGGATGAGTGGGCTACCTAACAAGCTGTGTACACAGTTGTAATGAGTGAAGAGATGGAGCAGCAGGAATGAGCAACCCAAGAAATCAGGGCTGCAGGGCATACTGTTGGTCCTACCCCACCAACCACGCTGACATGCATCTTGCAGATGTATGTCTCTACAATTTTGGTTCAGCTCTCAGGCGCTCAAAGCCTGCCACCTACAATGAACTGTGTTTCCAAATTGAGAAGGAGTATGAGCTTTCCCCTTCTGTGTTTGTCCAGGACTTATCAGATCTCATCATCTTCTATGCAAGTGATAGTGATAAGTCCAGAAAGGACTCCTGCTTCCCCCTACGCCCATCCATCCATTTTGTCAAGCCTGCATATGTGATTGAAGAAGAATTCAAACAATTGAAGCAATCAGCTCTTGCTGCCCCATCCCAGTCAAAAAACCCTGCCTCCCCAACCCCCATCAAGCCACCCGCCTTCCAACCCTGACTTCTAAACCACCACCCATTCCCTCCCCACTATCTCTGATGTTGTCCCTTTCACAGGCGCAGATGAAGGTGACTTTCATTCCGCCCATTCCCTCCCCTTCTTGTCATTTGATAAGTAAAATAAACCCTTTCTTTGTGACAACTTATTAAAATTAATATTTCTCTTTCAATTCACAAATAACAATATTTTTTATTTGTTAGCATTTACCATATTTAAAAAATGTGTTGTACATTTGATGTGGTAACATATAATTATTTGCATGAATATTTTTCATTATCAATAATAAATTAAGGACCACAAATGTAAAGTTATATTAAAATATTGTAGGTATGAGTTAAATCCTGATATTTAGATATTATGTGCATAACTCAATGCATTCTGTATAATAATTTCATTGTAAACAAGGCCCTTTTCATTGTAATTTATATAAATGGACTGTATTTATATTTGGGAGCCATTTACGCTTAGTATTAATATTGATACATAGTGCATTTACAGCCTGTATATTTACCTATTGGTAATTATTCTGTAAACTTTTAAGTCAGATTTTGTGAGTAATAATAATGTAATGGATTAATAAATTAACGTTTATTACCATTAATTGGTTGATTTTCTTTGCTGTGGCAATTGTGCATTTTATGATATTTATGCACTGATATCCAATTGGTTGGTTTCACATCCCATTGCACAGGCAATAGGAAACATGGTTGCCAACCCAACCACATCTGGTCTCAGGGTGGCAACCATGTTTCCTATTGCCTGTGCAATGGGATGTGAAACCAACCAATTGGATATCAGTGCATAAATATCATAAAATGCACAATTACCACAGCAAAGAAAATCAACCAATTAATAGTAATAAACGTTAATTTATTAATCCATTACATTATTATTACTCACAAAATCTGACTTAAAAGTTTACAGAATTATTACCAATAAGTAAATATACAGGCTTTAAAATGCACTATGTATCAATATTTATACTAAGTGTTAATGGCTCCCAAATATAAACACAGTCCATTTATATAAATTACAATGAAAAGGGCCTTGTTTACAATGAAATTTATTTATAAAGAATGCATTGAGTTATGCACATAATATCTAAATATCAGGATTTAACTCATACCTGCAATATTCTAATATAACTTTAAATTTGTGATCCTTAATTTATTATTGATAACAAAAAACTATTAATGTGTTGAAGGTAGTACTATAAAAACCAGTTTTTGATGTAATTCAAACAAAATGTCAAATATCTAAAGCCTTATCAACAAATCAGAGTCAGCCTTCCAAAAGGTTGTTGAGCTTGAACATAACATAAGGGAAATTGTAGATAATCAGCTGGGAAATGAGGGAAGGGCTTTGGGCCAGCAAAAAAATTTCAAAAAATAGCCTGGGAACAATAGTCAACAAAGAACACAAGTAAATAGTTTTAAATATACAAAAGGAAATAATCAAGCGTTTAGATTTCAAAAATAAAAGTTACAACTTGTGGGAATTTGAAAAAACAACAAAAGGAATACTCAAAAAGTCAAATTGATTGAAGGAAATAAAATTTCAAAGGAAATCAACACAAATGAAGAGGAAACTAATCAAATGGAAACATATGAAAACAAAGCACAATCGAGAAGTAGAAGCGCCTCAAGAAACAATGAAAATTCAACAAACAAAAATCAAGAGGAAACACAAGTAGCTCGGAAAATAAGGAAGATCAAGCCCAGAAAAATAAATGAAGAGCAGCCAACACTCATGAAGTTTGCTGAAGGGGCACCTATGGCTGAGGGGGCTGAAGGAGAAACAATCAGTAAATTTTTTAATGTTTTACTGATATTTACTTTAGTTATAACTAGGAATGAGGACAAGGTAGCTGAAGTGGCAGCATTCACACTGAGTTGATTTTACAGGGGTTACTAATCAGTGGTAGCCCCTGTAAAGCAAATAAATAAAAATGAAATAAATAAATAATTCAAATGCATATGAATAATTTTACAAATATTGAAGCAAAAGCCAAGGAATATTTACCACCTGCGGGGTGCTTGCTGTGGATTAGAGAAGCATACAAAATAGGAGCAAATATCAACCTCAAAGAGGTGACTGAAATTTGCAGGGACATCAAAATAAACTTCAATGAATATATTTATGAAATTATTCAAAGCTTTCCCATTTTTAAACATCAACAAATACAAAAAAGTCTAATAAAATTTGATTTTCAAAAAGGAACTGAATATCTTAAAACTCAAATTTTGAATGAAGTATTCAAAGCATTATCAAATAAAGTTGGGGACACAGTCCTTGTGAATACATTTAAACCTTTATTAATTCCGTTCACTGAGGCATATGGGCAGATACAAGTTGGGCGCCCCCTGGAACCATCTTCAAGTTCAATCAAACATCCTATATCAACATATTAGTTCAAGTATACAAAAGATTATTCATGTTTTCTGAAAATATACATTGCAAAGGATTCCTGTTGCAGTATACCTAGAAATCCTACTACATTGCATATTAAAAACTAACGTCAAAAAGTTGGAGGATGTACCTATACAACTCAATATATGCCAATTAGAACTTGAACACCAGAAGACACCACGGGGGTATAGGACAGTTGAGCACTTACTGTACAACTACTTTGCATTGACATTGTTGTATGGGTACTACATGCCTCCCAAGAAGAACCTGTTAATGAATTTGCTTACCCAACTCCCTTTTATTAAGCGTTTGGCAACCACTAAGGTGCAGGGCGCCACCCCTCTAGTAATTGCATCCAGGGTTGTCCACCACATACAGAAGAGTATGTGGATCCAGTTAGACGCTTTAGCCAAAAATTTTATTTTGGGGTATAATTCCCCGGAATAATCACATTCCGTTTGCAAGTTGCATATCCCTAATAAATCATCTTCCCTTGCAAATTTACTTTTATATTTTTATATTTTTTATTTTAAATATTTAAATTTTAATAGTTCAATTATAATAGTAATATATCTAAATATATTATAAGACAGCAGTTATAGTATGCAATCACGTCAAAAATAAAAAATAATTTAAAAATTTGTTTATTTACTAGCTCATTGAGTATGGGTTCATTTATTACATAGTTAAACAACAAGAACTGAATTTATCTGCATCAAGCGGCCTGCTACACTTATGTTATAAACAAGTGATTGTTTAAAACTCAAATTACCTTTCCTGTTGCAACTAAGTTTCCAGACTTGCCTGCCAACATATCTCACAATACACAGGGGGCGCTCAATGAGCCGTCCCTTGACGTATCTAATGACATGATCCAATCTTATGGCAATATCAAACTGCAGGCACTTTCTCCTAATTAGGAGCATTATTAATTCAACCTGCTGATCCTGCACAAGTTATTTCTTGGCTCCAAACCTTACATAGAACATGCCACCCCCTTATGGCCCAGTGGCTTTTCCCATATAGTATATTAATTGCAGTATTCTATAATAAACAATACCTTATTATTATTATTCCTGTCCTTTCTATTGGACTGTTGTCTTCCCCAATCCCAAATACTGAATCCTCATTGGTTCAGTTGCAACAATTGTAGCAGCAATAGGTTCACAACCTACCTAAAGAGAAAATCCCCCAAGAAAGGACAGAGTACAGGCTGTATGGCTACTCCCCACCAAGAAGCCTTCCTGCCAATCCCCAAGGGGGACATCCCTGACGGGTATGTAGTCTATCAAGATTAACTGGTACTTCCAAGTGTGTACAATTGACTCTGCCTTGGGCAGCACAATACTAGTGTTACCCTGCCCCAGTCAGACCTGTCACAATGCATGCTCAACTCCAGTTGGAAACCTTTGCGGGTGGTGTGGAAGGGGCTGACATTGTCAGTTGGCTCCACTCCACTGAAACTGCCTCCGTGTATGTCAGGCACCTGAGCCTATGTGGGTTGCCACTGCTTCAGGCCGCCTCACTGGACCTGCTGCAGTTTGATTTATCAACTGGGCCAGTCAAGAAATAGAAATCACCTGGATGTCATTCAGGGATGCTGCAAAGTCCTGCTACAGCAAGACATTCTTGCCCATTGTGGTAGGGACTCCCTTTCTGGATATCAAACAGACTGGGTCCATTCCTGAATATCTTGCCACCTGGCAGCAATCTCTTGCTGCCACCCCAGAAGCTGTGACTGACAAGAACACCATGCTCCTTACCTTGATAGTTAATGGGTTAAAATCCCATATCTGTAAGTGGGTTCCCATAGGTTGCTGCACCTTTATTGATGACTGCTATAAGGCCATTGTGGAGGCTAATAATCAGGCTTCAATGGGTTTCTGTCACTCCAATGACGCACCACCCCAACCTTGTCCCACACCTGGCAGTGCTCACAACCAAGTAGGTTGCTGCCAGCCAAACCAACAAGAAAATGGGGTTAAGCGCCCCCGCAAAGAGGAACCCCAGTTAGCACAAATTTAAGACACAGGAAAAGCCTAGAGGTTGTAGTTACAAGAGTTTCTGCAACCCCACTTGACCCTCACTCTCAATCCCTCCTAGCAAAGAGCCACTACAACTACAACATTCACAAAGTTGAAACCCTTGACGTCTTCCAAGTTCATAGCAATGACTCCATACTTCAAGCCAGTTGCTCCAAATAAAGTAACTTGCTTGGACTATCCCTTTTGTTTCTGTGGGAACACCCACAAACTACTGGTAAATACAGGGCCAATCACATTATGGTTGACCAGACGTTTGCAGACGCTCAACAGCTAGACCAAGTGCCAAGCAGGTTCAAGGCAGTAAAGGTGGCTGATTCCCAAAGAGTGACAATTATCCATGAGATGGTACCCTTCTCTGTGAGAATGGGGAACATCCAGGTTAAGCTCTCTGGACCAAGCATGGCAGGGATCAGCCACAATGTCATTGCTGGCCTTGACTGGCTTTGCCACAACCAATCCTACATTGACTGGGATATGTCTGTGATCACCCTTGATAGGAATGGGGTGTGTTGAGCAACTTGTGATATTGCTGGTATGTTCAAAGCTACAGATAGATGTTAGCCTTGCCAATGTACTCTACCTAATCCTATGCAAGAGCAAAACAGACTACAATAGAATATAACTTTGAATATAATTACATTTATTGATACTGGAATACAATCTAGCCAGCGGCTGCAATCTATCCAGGTGTAACTATGAACTTGTTTTCATTCTTTCAGGTGTAGATATCAATATATACTGCAACAACCCTAGTTCTTGTCCTTTCAGAAAGTTCTCAGTGGCTACCTTCACAATAGGTCTATCTTTGCTGGCTACGCCCATCCTGATTGGCTGTCCTTGGCATGTGATATGCTACTGGCCTTAGCAGGCGTCCATGGCATCTCAGCTACAGCCTACGCTCTTCTTGAGCTAGCCTACTGTCATTTATCAATTGGCTGTATTTTACACACCTATTATTGCGCTGGGAAACTACGCTGTATTTAGTTGGTGCTTAGAAATTGTCCCTGTTCAGCCCTCCTACATTGGAAGGTAGAATTCCAGTATTCCATTTACAGGGCTTAATCAGTGATCCTTTTCTGGTTGGCAAACCTTCTGCTTATTAATCAACAAGTCAAATGAGATATTATACGCCGTATAATAGCAGACTCAATCCATTAGTGACTCAGAGGATTATCTGCCGTGTAATACTGACCCAAACTGATAAGAAACCCAATTATACACCATGTAATACTGATCCAAACTTGGTATTTCTTAGCCACTTGTATATCACTTGTTTGATATGGACATATAAGTCCATCAGGCTGTGTTGAGATGAGTTGAACAACGTCTGGTAGGGTAGAATAGGTGATATACAATTGATGATTTTGTGATTACACGCTGTGTAATCAATGATATTCACTATATTGGCTAACATTTATGCGGCGTGTAATAAGTACATCAATTATAATATAGCAAGCAATATACGGCGTATAATCACATCACATTGGGACAATCAGTGATAATACAGCGTATAATTGTTACATTGTTTATAATAAACTAGCAATTACACGGCATATACTAACTGCACTTAATTAAGTGATAATCAAATGATAATACAGTGTATAATTGTTACATCTATTATAATAAACTAGCAATTATACGGCGTATAACTGCCATATATATTAATATTATGATGACCAGTGATAATACGGCGTGTAAATGATTAAGATCTGCGTGCAATGATTAACCTGATCATTTGTAGTCAATCAGCCTAATCTCACATTCCCCCCCTCTTGACCATAAATAGGGAGGGTAAGAAGAGAGTCAGGAATTATGGCTTTCTCAACCATGTCTTTCCGGCTTAGCAGCAAAGAGGAGTACCAGGAGTTCCTGGCAACCATGTCTTCAGAGTGTTGTCAGGAATTCAGTTGCCCAAGTAAGGAGGCACGCCGTCTCCAATTCTACGGTTGGCGTTTGTTACAAGCTCATGATAGTGACACTTGCTCAGAGTTTTCCTTGGCCACCACCGTGGTGACCAATCCATTCCAGCGTCCAAATAGCCTGATCCTGGAGCAAGAAGCCAAGCAGGGGGATTGTCCTCCTTTGGTGGTTGGAAGAGCCAATTGAGCTACCCCTGTGGACCCAGAGGTCTGGCGGGCCAGGGCTGTTGTTCCCCGCACACCTGCTGTGCCCTACACCCCTGATCCGGCTTTGTTGGAATCTGTGGTCCTAACGTACAACCCAGATCATGCGGACTTTGAAGTTAATACCTTTTTCAGGGCTATGAACTTCTGAGTGAGTTTCTCTTTGTCCTTCTGTCTTGTGGCCAGGGGGTAGACATCCACTCCCGTCTTTGCCACTCCGAGCAGTACCACCCACCTGCTGTTTGTTCTGTGGCCTTTTGCAAGCTGGCCTGGCCTCTTGAGGGGGTCTTAGTGGAGCCACCTTGTTCCAATGTGGCATTGTATGCCGAGTATGCGCAGGTGATTGATTTCAACCGTGCAGTAGTGCAGGTCTGGTCCCGTGCTTGGGGGCCCAGTCCCAACTCTACCCGTCAGTGGGGTCTTTGACGCACTAATAACCAACACAATTGACCAGCGGCAGCCATCAATCTAACCTTGGAGAAGCTGGAGACTGGGAATCCCGCCCAGTATCTCCCTTATATGGCTTTGGTGGGGAATCTTTTCCTAGTGCCAAAGCCTTTGCTTCCTTGGGGTTCATTGGCCCAGATGCAGGCCATTCTAGAGTTCTATTGATGTGAAATGCTTTGCTGCCAGCGGGGACTTCTGGCTGATTACCCCTCCAAAGGGTTTATTGTGGAGTGCCTGGTGTTGAGAGCGTGCTTCCCCATTGAGTGTGGGCTGGGTTGCCTCGCAGGGGGGGAGCTGGCCTTGAGTGCACCCATTATGCACTGGGAACAGCTGTCCCCTGAAGCGCGACACATGTGGTTACGGAACATTGTTGTTCTCTATCGGGTGGTGGCCACCCACGCTTTTGGTGACTATGTAGAGGCCACCACCCACAATGTCCCTGAAGAGCCTGAGGAGGAAGCTCACCAATAAACCTTCATAGGACTAAGTCCTCTTTCTTTATAGTGCACTTTTATATTTTATTTTCATATTTTATCTTTTTTACATTCTAATATCTTTTATATCTTTTATATTTTTTATGTCTTTTTTATATTTTCATATCTCTTTATATATTCCCTATCATGAATCATAGGATGTGCCTATATTACTTATGTTATTTTTTATGGCAATTACAGATAGTGTTTTAATTAGGCCCTTCCTTTGGGGTACAGAATGGGCAAAGGAACTTTGCATGTACACGGTTGAATATACGTCCACTATTCTTATCCTTGATGGTGTAGGCATCAGGTGAGGTCTTCTCTATGATCTCAAAGACCTACCCATAGCTTGTCTAGTTTGTAGGATCTAACTGCCCCTCAAGTGTCGCAGAATGCAACCCCCTCCCCTACCTCAAAAGAAGGTAATGGGACTCTATTAGCAGAGTCCCTCTCAAATCTGGCTTGGGTTTTGATAGCTGTGTTACTAAAAGCAGATACCTGCAATTTGATGAGGGTGTTGGCCAGTTGTTCTAGGTACTGATTGTAGGAAAGCTGCCCAGGGTTGCCTGTGGCCAAGTATAAGATAGGCAGAATGGCAGGATGTCGACTATACATCAGCTGAAAAGGGAACACACCAGTGGTGGAATGCAACAAGATGTTGTCCGCAAACACTGCTGCTCCTAAGTACGTTTCCCAGGAAGATTTACGTGAAGAAGCTAATTTCCAGAGGATCTGGGTTAAGGTACCATTGGCACGCTCCACCATCCCATTGGTTTCAGGGTGGTAGGGAGTGGAGAGTACTCTGCGGACTCCCATGAGATTGTTTACCCTCAATATTACAGAGGCCATAAAATTAGTCCCATTATCTGAGAGCAGGAACTGGGGACAGCCATGGTAAATTATAATGGCATCCAAGACAAATTTTGCAGTGGAGGGGGCGTCAACTTTCCTTAGAGGCTGGGCTTTCATCCACTTAGTTAGGTGATCTATAGCCACTATCACATATTGAAAGCCAGGGCCGCTACGTGGGAGTGGTCCCACTACGTCCATTGATACAGTATGCCAAGCAAAATGGGGTTGCACCATTTGGTAGGTTGTGCTTTTGCGTAGAGGTTTATTCCCTTGGCACTTGATGCAGCAGTCAATTGTCTCCTGAATGTCAAAATTCATTTCCTCCCAAAAGTAGGTGCAAGACAGGATCTCCTTGGTTTTCCAAAAGGCACCATGACCTGTTGCCTTATGAGCAGCTGTAACAATGCTAATCCTTTTGGAGGGAGGAGGAAATATGCGTTCCTTACCATCCACTAGCTTGTATAGTACGCCATTGCATAGTGTTGTATTCTTCAAAAAGTCCTTTAGAATATGCTGTACTTTCTCAGGTTTGTTGCTAAACTTCCCAGTCATCATCTTCTGGTACAGCTGATCCGCTAACAAGCTCACCAGGGCCACAGTGGGTAAGCAGGAAAGGCAGTCTGTGTTCTGGTGCTTGCTGCCAGGGCAGTGAAGGATCTCATAGTCTAGGGCCTGTAGTTTCAATGCCCATCAAGCCAGTTGGCCTTCTGGTTCCTTGAGGCTCTGGAGCCAAGCTAGGGATGCGTGATCGGTGATCACTGTGAACCGTACGCCATGAATGTAGACCCAAAACTGTTTGCATGCATAGATGACTGCCAGGCATTCATGCTCTGTCACTGTATAGTTGCGTTCATGGACGTTTAGTGTCCTACTGGCATAGGCTACAGGGTTTTTGAGTCCTTTGTTGTCAAGTTGGGATAGTACAGCCCCAACTGCGGTAAGTGAGGCGTTGTTATGGATCACAAATGGTCTGTAAAGTCTAGGTACATCAGAACAGGGTTGCTTGACAAGGCCAAGCGCAGCTTTTCAAGGGCTCCTTGGCATTATTTACTCCATATAAAGTTGACTCCTGACTTCAGCAGGTGGAAGAGAGGTTCTCCAATGGCCGCAAAGCAGGGGATGAACCGTTGATAGTAACCAACCATACCCAAGAATACCTGTATGTCACGCTTTGACTCAGGGCGCTTCATCTTAGATATGGCTTCAGTTTTTGCAGGCTGGGGCCGTAGGCTGTGACTGTCTATAACAAAGCCCAGGTATTCCAGCTGATCTTGGAAGAACTGGCATTTGCTGGCTTTATCTTAAGATTGGCAGCAGCTAACCTCTTGAAGACCTCTTCTAAATGAGCTAGATGTTCTGTGAAAGTCCTAGAGAAGACATTGATGTTGTCCAGGTACACTAGGACACAGGAGAGTTTAAGGTCACCTAGGATGGTGTCCATTGCTTGCTGGAAGGTTGCAGGGGCGTTGCACAGCCCTTGCGGCATCCTTGTTGGTTGAAATAATCCCTGTGAGGTTATGATGGCGCATTTTTCTTGTTCTTTGGGGGGGTAGCCCAATCTGCCAATAGCCCAATATGAGGTCCATAGCGGAGAAGTACTTGGCACCCCCAAGGCGGTCAAATGTGTTGTCTATGCAAGGTAAGGGATAAGAGTCCTTCTTGGTGACCTTATTGAGGCGTCAATAATCAATGACAACTCGGTTGGAGCCATCTTTCTTCTTGACAATCAGAATAGGAGATGCCCAAGGACTTTTGGACGGGATCAGCATGCCCTGTTTAAGCAGTTCACTGACCTCTTCTGAGACAACTTCTTTGTTAGCTTTGGATTGTTGTATAGGGCGCATGCGGATTAAAGAGTGAACCCTGTATCAATGTGGTGGGTTACTCCTTCAGCACAACCCAGGTCATGATTGCTTTCAGCAAAGATGGAGCAGTACTTCTCAAACAGTGATGATGCCCAAGATTGCTCCTCAGGACCAAGAGAGGAAAGGTCTGCTAGGGGTGTAGTCAGGTGGACTGCTGGTTCAGGGTTGTCTGGTATACCCATTTCCTCAAATGTACCAAATCCCTTAACCTTGGATAGTTCCTCTGTGGGGAAGAAGTGTAAGAAGCCTACCACTTGGTCTTTCTTGATAGAAAGCGTCTTCTTTGTGAGGTTGGCCAAGAGAACGTGTATCTCCTGCTGGTCAGGGGTAACAATGCCTGGCGCAATGCACGGCTCAAAGAGAGAATGGCCCCAGGGTTTGATGACCTCCGCATATAGCCCTTCAGGGATAACCACAGACAACCCAGTCTCTGCAATCTTCTGGTGTCCAGGCTCCAGGGAAAAATTAGACCTGGTCCTCAGCAGAACACCCTTATGTTCCAGAATCTGTGTAGGAGGTTTACACCTATGTTTCCTGACAAGTTTTTATTCTACAGGGACAATTCTGTTGGCGTAGGCCAGGTTGACAAATTTGCAGGGTTTGGGCGCAGTGTCTTGACCTTCCTTACTGAAAAACAAGGGTAGGGTCTGCCCAAGGATTTCAAAGGTGGAAAGACCCCAGTGTGTCATGGCTCCATATTTTACCAAGAAGGAGGTGCCTATTAGGAAATCATAGGTGTTGTTTGGCAGTACAACTGCTGGAGCAGATTACGCAATGGAGCCAAATTGCATAGGTAGTGCACTGTATGCTCCCACAGAGTACGTGAGTTCCTTGCCAGCTGTACCAAAGGGTGATCTGTAATCAACATCCGGGGCTATACCCAATTTCTTCACCATCTTAGTGGAGATGATGTTAAACAGAACACCACTATCCACTATGGCTTGAATGTGATGTTTGTTAACCAATATTTTAATGTAGGTACAATCAATATAAGAGTCATTGAGGCTTTTTAATGTGTGTATCCCATTCTCCTTGTCACTCTCCAAGGTTTGGAGCAAACTCTAGCAGACATTGGGGTATGCAGACTTAAGCTCCTCCAGCGGAAAAGCTACTTGGATTGACTTTAGGTTTGGGGTGTCATTGGAACATGGTGAGCGACAATTTTCCCTGGCATCCTGTAGCTGGGCTGCATATGGCTTCAAGACTTCAGCCAGGGCGGCCTCTTCTTGCTTGACTTTACTTTGGGACTGTGTTGTCACAGCATAGAGGTTGTTAGCTACAGCAATGTGGATTGTGTCTTCATGCAGCCCTTTGGGATATTGGTCTTTGGGGCCAGGTTTGATGGGAATGTTGAGGGATTTGGCAGAGGTAGAATTTCCCTCTTCTACTCTGCCTTTGCTTTTCCCTCACTTGTGCCAGTGGGGTGGGCTTGTACCACGTGAACCTTCTTGGCGTTGGATGGGCACTTTGATTTCCAGTGCCCAGCAGTGTTGCAGGCAATGCAGTAGGGGCCCTTCACGTCAGGAGGATGTGCGGAGGTCTTAGCGGAGTCCTCCTTTTGAAAGCGTGGTTTCTTGTAGGCTGGCTTAGGCTGTTTGGACTCGGGGCAATTGGGAGGACCAAACGTCTTGGCATGGCTTTGGAGGCAGTCAAAAATTGCCGACATGTCTTTGCCTTTGGAGTAGGTGGGGGCCATTGCTCTGTGGAGCTCTTTGTACAGGTGGGTGGCCTGCTTCATTGCAGCACGGATATCAAAGGTGGAGACTGTACCAGAGCCAAGGAGTACCTGCGCATTGTGGTAGAATTGTTCCGCAAATTCCTGCAGGGTTTTTCCAGGAGAGAACTTTATTGCGCCAAACTCAGACTTCCTGGTGAAGAGGATGTCCTCCCCACCAAACTCTTCCAACACTGCCTGCCTAGCCTCTTGATACGTCCAGTCTGTTGCGGGTAGGCGTGGCATCACTAGATTGACGCTGGTTGCGTCCAGTGTGGTGATGAGCGTGGTTGCCTTTTGGTGGTTGATAGCGCCTCTCATGGCCATCTCAAACAGTCTTAGGAAGGAGTGCATGTTTCCTTGTTTGTTGAATTTAGGAAGGTTCAAGGGTTTGAACCGTTTGTTCACGGCTGTAGTCTTGGGAGGTTGGCAGGGGGGAGGCGGTGAATTGCCTATCCGCCGTATAACTACGCCTGGCCCTAGGCGTTGCCTTTGGCGTGAAGGGTTCTCTTGAAGGAAGGGTTGTGAAGACCTTGGGAATCCCCCTGTTTGGTGATTCCCCTTCCTCCTTGGAGGTATTGGCAGCATCTTCATAGTGATCCATACGTGTTGAAGATGAAGTCTGATGGCTGCTCAAGATGCAGTTGCAGCCTTTTGTTGCCAGTAGCTGCATCTGGGCTTCCATCCTATCCAGGCAATCATGGACATTGTTGTTTACCATCCGCCAGCTTTTCTGACAGAGCTCAGACTCTACGGTTGCAGTTGTTTTAGAAAGGCGTGAAATGGCGTCTCTCAGTGTCACCTGTTCCATTTGTAGCGCCATGATAGTCTCATGTGCTCTGGCAAACTCCTCTTTGTATCCTTGGATTGTGCTCTCTAATGTTGCTATTCTGCTCTCGAGTGTACAAATCTTTGCACTGTATGGGCAGGGTAGCGGCTTTGGTGTAGATGATTGGGACGCCTTTGCTTGGTTGTCAACTCTAGTTTCCAGTCTCTGGAAATTGTCCAGAACATACTTTTTAAATTGGTGGAGGCGTGAGCCCAACTGCTCTACTTCTCTGTCTAGGGCAATAACGTTTTGATCCAACATGGTCATGTTGTCTGCCATTCTAACGCCAAATTTTTCCGACTTGGCACAGAACTTGTGGACGTCTTGCAGCCATGCTAGGGAGGCTCCACGTGCATCCATTGCTTTGTAGACCATGGTTCTGAACTTTGTGTTCAGTATGTCAATCAGTTCATCAATCCAAGCATGTGCATTCCCCCCATGGACTGATTAGCCAGGACCACAGCACACATCTCTAAAAAGGAGGCGTTGGCTGTGGCCCATTGTTCAGCCCAGTTGCGGCGGCAGGAGAGGAGGGAATCACCAAGGGAGGAAAGTTTGAGGTTTTGTCAGGCAGCAACAAGTTGGAGTTGTTTTACTGAAGGCTGGACAAAGCCAGCAAGGTATTCCACGGCGTGATCACCACTACCAAGGCAGTCCTGGAGAGCCTGGAACGTAGCGTTGCGGTAAAGCCAGTAGAGCTGCCAGCGGGATTCCTGGTCCCAGTAGTGAAAGAACAAGCTCAGGTTCTGGTCTGGGAAATCTGAGAGACAGAGGCGGAATCCCAGAAGCAAGGTTTTGGCCAGCTCAACAATCTGCATGCAATTGTATGAGCCAACCAAGGCGGGACCCTTGGGAACAGAGGGCAACAGGGTCACAACTAAAGGGACGGTTGCAGGGGGGTGAACAACCACAGGGTTGCTCACGGAAAAGACAGGAGCACACTCACTGTCAGATGTTTCCATCTCATGCCCATGCTTGTCAATAAAGCTAGGCGGAGGTGGTGCCAGGGACAATTCCTGGCGGGCAGGGGCAGTTTCCTGGGGCATTGGCAGAGGCTCAATTTTGAGTGAGCACCAATGTTGAGCAACTTGTGATATTGCTGGTATGTTCAAAGCTACAGATAGATGTTAGCCTTGCCAATGTACTCTACCTAATCCTATGCAAGAGCAAAACAGACTACAATAGAATATAACTTTGAATATAATTACATTTATTGATACTGGAATACAATCTAGCCAGCGGCTGCAATCTATCCAGGTGTAACTATGAACTTGTTTTCATTCTTTCAGGTGTAGATATCAATATATACTGCAACAACCCTAGTTCTTGTCCTTTCAGAAAGTTCTCAGTGGCTACCTTCACAATAGGTCTATCTTTGCTGGCTACGCCCATCCTGATTGGCTGTCCTTGGCATGTGATATGCTACTGGCCTTAGCAGGCGTCCATGGCATCTCAGCTACAGCCTACGCTCTTCTTGAGCTAGCCTACTGTCATTTATCAATTGGCTGTATTTTACACACCTATTATTGCGCTGGGAAACTACGCTGTATTTAGTTGGTGCTTAGAAATTGTCCCTGTTCAGCCCTCCTACATTGGAAGGTAGAATTCCAGTATTCCATTTACAGGGCTTAATCAGTGATCCTTTTCTGGTTGGCAAACCTTCTGCTTATTAATCAACAAGTCAAATGAGATATTATACGCCGTATAATAGCAGACTCAATCCATTAGTGACTCAGAGGATTATCTGCCGTGTAATACTGACCCAAACTGATAAGAAACCCGATTATACACCATGTAATACTGATCCAAACTTGGTATTTCTTAGCCACTTGTATATCACTTGTTTGATATGGACATATAAGTCCATCAGGCTGTGTTGAGCTGAGTTGAACAACGTCTGGTAGGGTAGGATAGGTGATATACAATTGAGGATTTTGTGATTACACGTCGTGTAATCAATGATATTCACTATATTGGCTAACGTTTATGCGGCGTATAATAAGTACATTAATTATAATATAGCAAGCAATATACGGCGTATAATCACATCACATTGGGACAATCAGTGATAATACAGCGTATAATTGTTACATCTATTATAATAAACTAGCAATTACACGGTGTATACTAACTGCACTTAATTAAGTGATAATCAAATGATAATACGGTGTATAATTATTACATCTATTATAATAAACTAGCAATTATACGGCGTATAACTGCCATATATACTAATATAATGATGACCAGTGATAATACAGCGTGTAACTGATTAAGATCTATGTGCAATGATTAACCTGATCATTTGTGGTCAATCAGCCTAATCTCACAGGGTGGGTTTTCAGATATATCCCGTTGAAATGAGCAAGTTGCTGCACCTTACTGTGTTTGTCAGAATAACAAAAACAGGCTCATACAATTTAAAGGGGGGAACTAGACTTCACGCAATGCTCAATCAAAGTTATCTGCGCCAAATCACCTGCGGCCCTTCCCTTGACTACTCCACCTCCACCAGCACTTGCCACTCTCCTCAAGGAGTATAAGGACATTTTCAGTAAAGCACTGGACCAACTACCTCCTCCCCAGGAGATCCAGCATGCTGTACAGCTACAAGGGTTGCTTCTCAAGAGGCCTCCTCTATTGCTTGACACCAAAGGAAGATGAGACCCTCTGCTAGCACCTTGTGGACGCGCTTGACAAGGGCTTCATTTGACCCTTGCTCTCTACATATGGGGCAGCTGTCTTCTTTGTAGCCAAGAAGGATGGGTCCCTTCTCCTGGTTATAGACTATTGCGTCTTAAATGAGGTGAATGTTAAGAATAAGTACCCCCTTCCGTTGATTGACAACCTGTTTGACACACTCGCAGGTGCAAAGGTCTTTAGCAAGATTGATCTCACCGCAGGGTGCAACCAGGTCCGCATTGCACCATGGGTGTGGCAAAAACTGCCTTCCAAACACGTTACAGGTTGTTTGAGTGCCAGGTCATGAACTTAGGAATGACCAACACTCTTTCCACCTTTACCATGTTAACAAACAAAGAATTTGAGGAATTGATTGAAAAGTGTGTTTTTGTGTACCTTGACAACATTATTGTCTTCAGCCAAGATCAAACCACACACCTCCAACACCTCCTTGCTGTCCTTGACACCCTTTGGAAAAACCAGTTGAAGGCTAAGCCCTCCAAATGTGAATTCCTCAAGTTGGAGCTCTTGTTCCTTGGGCACATCATCTCTGCCCAAGGAATAAAGCCTGACCCTGCCAAAATCAAGGCAATCACCAGCATGCCCCCACTGATGTCAGTCAGGTGTGTACCTTCTTGGGCATGATTGCCTACGTGCGCAAGTTCATCCCCAATTGCAGAGAACTTATTGCACCTCTAACCAAGCTCCTGAACACTAAACAGCACTTTTATTGGACCCCTACCAGAGATCAAGCCTTTGAGACGTTTAAGCAAAGACTTACAACTATGCCTGTATTACAGTTTCCCAATAAAAACCACCAAAAAAAACTAAAGGCTGATGCCTCTGACAGGGCCATAGGGGGAGTGCTACAGGTGGAAACTGACAAGGGAGTCTTCCTCCCTGTGGCATACAAATCCAGGAAGCTTACTGACTTGGAACAACATTACCCTATACATAACAAAGAGTTGCCAGCAATTTTACACTGCATTGAGAAATGGCACTGTTGCCTGGAAGGGACCACCTTTGCACCCGTGTCCTGACAGACCACAAGTTGCTCTAATACTTCAACACACAGTACCACTTGACACGCCAACAAGCAGGCTGGGTCAAGTGTCTATCTCTTTACCAGTTGCGTATCAAGTACAAGCCTGGGAAAGAGCTTGTCACAGCAGATGCTCTCTCAAGGCTCTATTGGCGTCCATCACCAGGGACAACAGTTTGGACCCTGATTGGCCAATACTTTACCTCCAACCTGAAGCAACTCACTATGAAGGTCTTAATTTGGTAACCATCTCCAAACTGAAGGACAATGAAAGCCAGTTCACCACCAATGCGGGCAATGTCTGCTGCCGCGCAGAGATAGGAGAAAAGATTCCCTATATTCCCACCACACAGCAGGGTGACACCATAATGCACTACCACCGCACCTTGGGCCATGTCAGAGGACAAAACCTCTTTTAAATCATGAAACATAAGGTTTGGTGGCCGCGTATGCGCCAAGACATCTTGGATCTCCTTGAGACATGTGTGTTGTGTGAAAAGAACACGTCAAAGCCTGCACCCCCAAGTCTGGCCTACCCAAGATAGCCATGGAACCCTTCGAGCAGTGGGCCCTTGAAATTGTTGGACCTCTCCCCAAAGACAGACTTGGGAAGAAATATATCATCACAGCCATTGACTAATTCACCTGCTGGCTAGTAGTGTGGGCAACCACTAACCACACTGCCACCACCATCACTTGCTTCATTGACAAGGAAATTGTGGCCTGTTTTGGACAACCCAAACGCCTCATTACAGACAGGGGTCTCAAGCTTGTTGGACATGTCATGAAAGCATACTGTCCCAAAAATGCCCTATAACAAATAGTCACAACTCCATACCATCTGCAAGCCAATGGGTGTGTAGAGCAATTGAATGGCTCCCTGGTCCAGTTGATTGCCAAACTCTCACAGGAACATCCTAATACTGCATGGACTGAACATCTGCCCACCACACTGCTCATTTTATAATCAAGAATCAACAGGGGCACCAGGTTCAGCCCCAGCACCTTGGCCTTTGGGACGCCCAATGTTTTGGCAGGAGTAGTACAAGGAAAATTACAATCCACAGCTCTCACAAAACCCCCATTGTTGCCTAGCCCTTCCCTGAGACAGTGGAGCGCCAAGGCCTGAGAAATTGAACACAAGCAAATTGAAGGAGGGACAAAGCACCTTGAAGCCAGATATGCTGTAGGTGACCCCGTCTATACCCTCAACCCCAATTCAGTCAAGTTAGAACCCAACCACTTGGGGCCCAAAGATAGCCATAGTCTATGACAACCACACCTATCAGCTGGAGGACGCCCAAGGGAACACCAAAAAGCTTCACCACAATTGCTTGCACCCCTGCTGCGCCATCCACACACAAGGATTGTTTGTGCAGACCTTCCCAGATCTTCTGCAGACTCTGGTCCTGGTGTCTGACAATGAGCAGGGGGAAAGGGGGGTGTTGCAACCAAGTTTTCAGACTTGCCTGCCTACGTATCTCACAGTACACAGGGGGTGCTCAATGAGCTGTCCCTTGATGTATCTAATAACATGAACCAATCTGATGGCAATGTTGAACTGCGGGCACTTTCTTCTAATTAGGAGCGCTATCAATTTGATCTGTTGATCCCACACAAGTTATTCCTTGGCTCCAATCCTTACATGGAACATGCCATCATGCCACCCCCTTGTGGCCCAGTGGCTTTCCCCATCTAGTATATTAATTGCAGTATTCTATAATAAAGAATACCTTATTTTTATTATTACAGTCCTTTCTATTGGACTATTGTCTTCCCCAATTCAAATACTGAATCCTCATTGGTTCAGTTGCAACATTCCCTTGTAATAAGATTTGATAAATATATTTGATATGCTTGACCTGCGTCATAAGTACTAATTAGTAAGAGATACATGAAAATCATTGGTTTTTGTGTTGTGTGGCTATAGTGGCACTGAAATAATAAGGATCAGATGATGACTTGCAAGGTCTAATCTGTGGCTTAAAAAAGCCAAAGTACCAACAAGGATTCACAATTATTTAAATAAAATAAATCTATTTCTATCTTTTTTAATTTATTATTTTGGTAGCTCAACAGCCAATACAATATTCAGTACATTTTAATATATATATATTATATCTATTATAATTAGTTTTAATTAACTTTTGTATGTATTCTTATATGTCTATGATACAATTCAACATCACGTCATTATATATAAATAATAATTTTTGAGTCCCAATAAAAACAAAATAAATATAAATTAAAACAAATAAAGCCCAGAGCGCTCATTTATCTGATTGGCTCAGAGTTGAGGGCTTTAGGGAGGAAGGATTCCAAGTGCTCATAGAAAGCTGCCACCACATTGGGTGGCATTTCAAATTGGCTGATCTCAAGAATATTGAAGAGATCCTCAGTGTCCTGAGGGAGGCCTTTTTCACCTTATTTTTGATCCACTCAAAGATCTCCTTGATTGGATTCAGGAATGGGGAATATGGCGGGAGGAAGAGGAGTCTCATTAAACAATCAGTAAGCCAGTGGCTTGAGGTGTGGCTGTTTTTGTCAATGGGGGGAACTAAAACACAACCAGATCCACTTTGTGGAGCCCAACATTATCCAACACAACAATTTTGGTTGTGCCACTGTAATTGATCCATAGGTACTCCTTTACAGCTCAGAGAAAATTTGAGAAAAGTCCTGCTATTGTGGGAACTCTTGATCATTTGATATTGTTCCAATCCGTGAGGACCCAGAAGCGCAACCATGGAATATGTCTGGGAACAAACAGCTGCACAATGTGCTACACCATCCTTGGACCCCTTCTCAACCCACCCATGCCTAGACCTGAGTGAGGAGGAAAATGACAATTTGTAAATATAGAAGAACTGTACGTTGCCAGTCTCCTTTAGTGCCAGATATGTCTCGGCATAAATGTGTCAATCCTCAATGGACTTTTCACTATTTCTGTTGTACAGAGAAACTCCAAGCACCTTCCAAGAGAAGCCCAAATCAACCACTGTTTTGTAGACAAGGATTTTGGAAAAAGAAAACCCAAACTCTGTGGTCAGCATTGATTGGACAGCAAGCGTGTCCAGGTGGCAATCCCTGGCTACCCACTGCTTGATTGCGTTGATGTGCACAGGCTGCAAGAGTTTTGGCTGCCGCTTAGCCTTGGTGGGTTTGGCAATTTGCCCCGTATTGCCATACTTGGTGTTGATGTCGGCAATGTATCTGGTTGTGACACCAAATTGGGACATAATATCCCAAACTACCATTTCCCTGTTCAAGTAGTTGAGGAGAGCTTCACGCTCACTATCTGTCAACTGACGCCAGTCCTTGACAGGTACCACAGCATCCTGGCTGGCAGGCTCAACACAGGGGATGTGGACTTTTGTATAGAAGGTGGGATCATGCTTGCTTGCGGTGGCGCTGTCAATGGTTGAATACACAGTAGGCGCAGATGGCTTAACAGTGGTGGCCAATGGCTCATAGGAGGTATCAAAAATGTGGGGGCAGGAAGTGGCAACTCTTGGATCAAGAGTGCAGGGCCAGGTGACAACTGGGTACACAGTGGAGGTATAAGTAACCTCAGTTTTCCTGGTGATCCTGGTGTAGGATACTTTTGTGGCAGGCCTTGAGAGCGGCTTCTTTCTAGGATTCAGGCTGTGTGATCTGGCTTGGGATGCAGGAGGTGGTTGGCTGGTGCTGACGTCTTGGGAGGCCTGTGTGTTAGCATTAATCCCCTCAAGTTGGGTTCTGGGTCTATTCTTGGACCCTCTGGGACATCCTTGTGGACAGGCTGCCCTGCGGGCTGGTACAGAAGCTGGTTGGGAATGTGATTGTTGGTCCATAAAAATAAAATAAAAAATATATTTTAGATTAAATATGTATTTATTTAGGTTTTTGGTTTAGCAGTGAGTAGGTATTTTCTCTTTATTTAGCCTTGAATAGTAAAGGAATTTCTATATCTGTTCTTTGAAGTGTATTTTATTGTATACTTTCTGGGTTTGGATACTTTTAGAGTTTAATAACTTTTTATGTCTAAACATGGTTATTGAGATTGAATTTTTAGTTTGATTTTAGTTGTGGTGGAGCTTCTTGATTTGGGTTAGTGTTTCCTAGTGTGCTTACTGTACATTAAATTTGGATTCCAGTTCTTGCAATTAATATCTGAGTTTACTGGTGGCATTCAAAAGTGATTTGAAATTTGGTTAATGGATTTGATAATCTTGCAATTTCAAAAAAATAAACTTAATGAAAATGGTTGATGGTTTTGAACAATTTAACTCTGATTCCAGTTAATTCATTTTGTCCATTGGAAATATGAAGTTCAACTTGAACTTTGCAAAGTGTCTATGGCTTCCCGCATTTTTAAAAATTCAAATAAATACACAAAAAAATCAATTTAATTAAAAAAGGCCATCCTGCAAAAGTGATTCAAAATTTGAACCAAGGAATTGACAATCCCACATTTTTACGTTCAGGTTCTGAATCTACAATATGTTTTGCAACTCCTTATTGGATATGATTTTTTAAATTTAAGAGATTTTCACTCTTTAGATCCAGGGTTTCTGAGATCTACTTTTAAAATATTTCACACCCTTTAAATCCTCTTTTGACAAGATTAGTAAGATCAAGTCAAATAGCAGTAGTCAATTTAAAAGATAGTAAGGAGGCTAAACTTTTTAAACAAATGGTTGTTTTTTAAAACATTTGAGTTAAGTTTAGACTGGATATACAGTATCATTCAATTTAATCAAAGGAAGGTATTCTCTATGCACAAGTAAACTTTACAAAGTATAATAAGTCATGTATCTAGTCTTAAAAAGACCTAGCCTGGGGCATGATCTAATGGTAAATAGCTTCTAATGCCCACCGTATTTTTGGCACATTATTCTGAGACAGGAAGCTATTTCATCCAATTTTTTCTGATAGGAGATTTAATGAAATCCACTAAAAGCACAGATTTTCTGTTATTTTTGACACAACTGTCAGGGATCCAGTCTTGGGCGGCTGGCCTGCCGTTTTTGGGGGTAACTTGGGCTGGGGTTTTTGCAGGAAGGGCCCACCACAAGTGAGGAGCAACTTTAGAAGGTAGGAGGCAGACTTCCCCACCTAATACCACTGGCTGGCGGCCGGTACAATGGTGTCCATCACCCCTATGAGGGTGATGTACACTATACTAAAAAGCTTGCTGGTATGGTCAGTTGGAAGTCGGGTGAAGAAGCTGGCATTAGTTTGGGTGTTACGGGCAGTTTCATGTAGATTTTATAAGCCAGGAGATAATTGAATTTTCCTCTAAATAGTTTGGGTGTAGAGAATATCCACAGGCCTTGGCGGTTGTATCTAATAGCGGATTGAATGCGGGCTAACAGGTCAAGTTCGAGGATTTTCTCTGGTGTATAGTCCTTGTGTTTGGGCTTTAAGGGATAATCAGTGAAGTGGACGGGCCCAAAGGGTACACCAGGTGGACAGAAAACTGCAGGCGGTAGGACAGGAGGGCCGGGAGATCTTGAACTGAATTGATAGACAGCAAATACAAAATACAAAATACAGCAATAGCTGTATAAGCCAAAGTAACATAACCTTTATTCAAAAATGGCAACAAGTTTGGAGCACGGGGTCCTTGGGTCTATATAGCACCCCACCTCCAAACTTAACATTTTCCATGGGGGGATCATCAGGGCATTGGGAAAGGCAGGGCCGGAGGAATTGGGTACTTGGGTCTAAAGGCAGCAAAATGGTACTTGGCCCTGGAGTTCTTTCATTAGTTGAGACTCCCAATTTAGCTACCTGATTATCTTGCTCTAGTGTTGTGGTCATGGGGCTGGGTTGCGGGCCGGTGCCTCTTCCTTGGGTTGGCTCTTGATTAGTTGCTGGTGTAGACTTCAAACTCATGAAGCTAATAGTTGTCGCTTTGGCGCCTCCATTAGGTGCCGTGATTGGCACTCCACTTGGTGCAATAATTTCCTCGGCTTGATCTGTTTCACTGGATGGGCCATCATCTTCAGCGTCAGCTTGCAGGGACTCAACCCCAGAAAAATGTGGCAGGCGGTCCTGCGGTTCATAGGCCCGGCGGCCTGGGGGAATCCAGGTTCCGGGTTTGATTCCCGCTCTTGGGCCTGGGGTTTTGGAGGAGGAGAATTGTCATTCCTGACAACAACAGAGTTTTCTTTGTATATGAACTTTTTAATTTAATAAAACAAGTCATAAAACTGCTTTATTTTCAGCAAATTAATTTTTTAATATTTTCTTTGTACTCAAAGTAGTCAAGTTTGCTTTAAAAGGCTGTATTTTCAAACCTAATGGTACTATTTACAGTTAAGTAAAATAAACAATTGTTGAATAATATGCCAGTAATGTCTAAAAATACAGTCATTTCCAGGTTTTTTAATGTAAAACTTAAAAATCATTCTCACAGAAAGTATAGGTGAGCCAAGGATATCAGAAAACCAGCTGAAAAAAATAAACCATCATCTTCCTGGCCTATTATTTTTTCCTTACTTTTTAGCTAACAGTGTCTTCCTCATAACTTTATACATGCTATATGACTCCTAGCTATCATAATGGATCCAATTTGTCATAAGTTGGGATATAAAATGATGATGAAAAAATGGTAAATGCTATGGTATACTATGTGCATGACATATGAACTGCTTCTACTTCTTTCAGTGTATGTGATGTAAAAAGAATAAAATTTGTTGCAACATCTTCAATTATTCCCTCTTGTAAAAGCATTTTCCTGAGAAATGACTCAACTGTCAAATAGTAGGTGACACTACTGCCACACTCCCACATTGACAAGGATTAGATATTTTAAATCCTAGGAGGAAAATACTTGGGCAAGCCCCATAGCTGCCATGACATACATGGAAAGTATTTGGATTATCATGATACTCTTAACATTATTCTTTCATATCAAATAAAGTATCACTCTCTTCTTGATTTCCCCTTTGTTTTGTTTTATACACTTCCAGGAAGTATATAATTGACAAAGTGCTATTTTAACACTGTTAACTTTCAGTGTAATATATCTATTGTTTGATGCCCTTTTTATATTTCCAATAATATTGTAGTTTTCTTTAACTTGAGCCTAAAGTATAGCAGGCTATTTTTTGAATAATAATAAAAGTCACCCTCTTATTCCTGAATCTTCTACTTTAGGATTAATTATTGATGGTCACTTTCAACATAGAACCAATTGTTCTGACTGTTGAGCAACTTGTGTTATTGCTGGTATGTTCAAAGCTACAGATAGATGTTAGCCTTGTCAATGTAATCTACCTAATCCTATGCAAGAGCACTACAGACTACAATAGAATAGAACTTTGAAGATAATTAAATTTATTGAAACTGGAGTACAATCTAGCCAGCTGCTGCAATCTATCCAGGTGTAATTAAGAACTTCTTGTTATCCTTTCAGGCGTCTGTATCAATATATACTGCAACAACTCATGTTCTTGTCCTTTCAGACAGTTCTTAGTGGCTACCTTTGCAATAGGTCCATCTTTGCTGGCTGCGCCCATCCTGATTGGCTGTCCTTGGCACGTGATATGCTACTGGCCTTAGCAGGCGTCCATGGCACTTCAGCTACAGCCTACACTCTTCTTGAGCTAGCCTACTGTCATTTATTGACTGGCTGTATCTTACACGCCTATTATTGCGCTGGGAAACTACACTGTATTTAGTTGACACTTATAAATGGTCCCTAATCTGTCCTCCAACATTGGAAGGTAGAATTCCGGTATTCAATTTGCAGAGCTTAATCAGTGATCCTTTTCTGGCTGGCAAGCCTTCTGCTTATTAATGCAACTAGTCAAATTGGGGATTATGCGCCATATAATATAAGACTAAATCCAATATTGACTTGTGGATTATCTGCATGTAATGCTGACCCAAACTGATAAGGAACCCAATTATACGCGTGTGATGCTGATCCAAACTTGGCATTTCTTAGCCATATGTGCATCACTTGTTTGATATACTCATATACATCCATCAGGTTAGGTGGGACTGAGTTGATACAACGTCCAATAGAATAAGATGAGTAATATACAATTGATGATTTCAAGATTACACACTGTGTAATCAATGATAAACACTATATTGGCTAAAGTTTATATGGCGTATAATGCTAATATCAATTATAATAAACTAGTAATATATGTTGTATAATTATTACACATTGGAAGAATGATCAAGTGATAATATGGTGTATAATTGTTGCATCTATGATAATAAACTAACAATTACACAGTGTATAGCTGCCATATCTATTATAATATATTGGTGATTATACGGTGTATAATTACTACACTTAATAGAATATTGACTTTGTGATAATATGGCGTGTAACTGATAAAGATCTGCGTGCAATGATTAGCCTGATAATTTGTGGTCAATCAGCCTAATCTCACATTTCCTCCCTCTTGACCATAAATAGGGAGGGTAAGAAGAGAATCAGGCATATGGCTTTCTCAACAGCATCTTCCTGCCTCAGAGCCAAGGAGAAGTACCAGGAGTTCCTGGTGACTATGTTGGAGGAGCGTTGTCAGGAATTCAATTGCCAGAGTAAGAAGGCACATCACCTCCAGTTTTAAGGTTGGCGTTCACTAAGTACTCACAAGAGAAATGCTTGCTCTGAGTTGTCCTTGGCTACCACTGTGGTAACTAATCCTTTCCAGCGTCCTCACAGCCCTATTTTGGAGCAGGAGGTTGAACAGGAGAATTGTCCTCCTCTGGTGACTGGGGGTGTCAATTGGGCTACCTCAGTAGACCTGTCTGTCTGGCAGGCCAGTGTGACAGAAATTGCGGGATAGTAAGAAGCTGTCTCTAGGTGGTGGGAAATGACCACCCAAATCTACATAGAGTTAATGATTAACCACCAACACAGCTTCAAATACTGTTTTGTAAAATTTACAAATGAGATACTAGGATTAAGTAAAATAATTAAACCTAATCAAAGTAGCCCAAGATAATAGCCTGTGAAAGCATCAGAGTGTCTTCAGAATAAAATTCAGGACATTGAGATTCAACACAATTTTCAGGTTCAAGGACAGGGGGAACCACTCCAAGATTGGCAGGTATTGAATTAACATTGGGAAGTGCCAACAAGGAAGTTCCAACTGCAGGGCCCCATCTTCCAGTAATGATCTGGCTTAGAATAATATTGTTGGGTATGTATTATAACAATCAAACAACAGGATGAATTTTTTAAAAGTAAATTAGACCAAGGAATATTTGATTTTTATTGAGTAAATTTTGGGAGGACTCAACTCTTAGAGTTGAAACAGTGAAAATTATTTAATATATACCAAAAAATGACTAAGCAATACCACCTGGATACTGGGCTCCTATTCCTTCCACATTGTCAAGTGAATATCTAGTCCAGGTTGCAAAGAACCCTTGTGTGACCAATTTCTGATGACCATGCTGATTAACAAGCTTGTATATGGTAACCCTCAAATTACGTCAATTTATCAACATCAGTTTGCAAGGGGGACTTGGTTTTGGCTGGCAGACTGGAGCAGCTGTAACCCATTTTTGATTGAATGTTTGATTTAAATCTGTTAATTGGGTCAATTTTGTTAATGATTTCTTGGCTTTTTGAGCCTTTCTACTTGGCCGGATAATTCCTGGCATGATGTAATCTACCGTGACAGCCAGGGCCATGGTTCCTCTGCTGCCTGCCGTACCATATGCTCCTGACCCTACTCTGTTGGGTAGCGTTATTCTTTAATATGACCCCAATCATGTGGACTTTGAGGTCAACAGCCTCTTTCAGGGATACGAGTTCCTGAGTGAGTTCCTCTTTGTCCTCCTGTCTTGCAAGCAAGGGATGGATGTTCAATCCAGTCTTTGACATGCAGAGCAATACCACCCTCCTGCTGTTTGCTCTGTGGCCCTTTGTGAGCTGGCCTGGCTTCTGGAGGGGGTCTTGGTAGAGCTGACCCACTCTAATGTGGCTTTTTATGCCAAATATTGGCGGGTAATTGACTTCAATTGTGCAGTGGTGCAAGTCTGGTTTTGTTCTTGGGGGTCTAGTCCCAATTCCACTTGGCAGTGGGGGCTATGACATGCTGATAACCAGCACAACCAGCTGGTCAACATCATCAACATCACCCTGGAGAGATTAGAGACTGGGGATCCTGCCCAGTATCTTCCCTACATGGCTTTGTTGGGTAAACTTTTTCTGGTCCCAAAGCCTTTGCTTCCTTGTGGTTCCTTGGCCCAGATGCAGGCCATCCTGGAGTTCTTCTATTGCAAAGTGTTGCATTGTCAGCAGGGTCTTCCAGTTGACTATCCTTAAGAGGGATTTATTGTGGAGTGCCTGGTGTTGGGGGCGTGCTTCCTCATTGAGTGTGGTATGGGTTGCCTGGTAGATGAAGAGCTGGCCTTGACTGCGCTCATTATGCACTGGGAGCAGCTCTACCCCAAGGCGCAACATATGTGTCTTTGGAACGTTGTTGTCCTCTATCAAGTGGTGGCCACCCACGCTTTTGGTGACTATGCGGAGGCTACCACCCACAATGTCCCTGAAGAGCCTGAGGAGGAAGCTCACCAATAAACCTTCATAGGACTAAGTCCTCTTTCTTTATAATGCACTTTCTATATCTTTTTATATTTTTATATCTTTTTATATATTTTTATGTCTTTTATATCTTTTATATCCTTTTTATATTATTTATATCTTTTATATCTTTTTATATTATTTATATATATTTATATTTTTCTTGTTATGAATTATATGATTGCTTATATTACTTATGTTATTTTCTTTTATTAAAAGTTCAGATAGTGTTTAATTAGACCCTTCCTTTGGGGTACAGAATAGATGTAGAAACTTTGCATGTACACGGTTGAATATGCGTCCAATATCCTTATCCTTAATGGAGTAGGTGTCTGGTGAGGTTTTCTCTATTATCTCAAAGGGGCCTACCCATAGCTTGTCTAGTTTGTAGGATCTAACTGCCCCTCAAATGTCGCAGAATGCAACCCCCTCCCCTACCTCAAAAGAAGGTAATGGGGCTCTATTAGCAGAGTCCCTCTCAAATCTGGCTTGGGTTTTGATAGCTGTGTTACTAAAACCAGATACCTGCAATTTGATGAGGGTGTTGGCCAGTTGTTCTAGGTACTGATTGTAGGAAAGTTGCCCAAGATTGCCTGTGGCTGAGTATAGGACAGGCAGAATGGTAGGGTGTTGACCATACATCAGTTGAAATGAAGATGCTCCTGTGGTAGAGTGAAGCAATATGTTGTACGCAAACACAGCTGCTCCTAAGTACGTTTCCCAGGAAGATTTATGTGAAGAAGCTAATTTTCAGAGGATCTGGGTTAAGGTACCATTGGCACGCTCCACCATCCCATTGGTTTCAGGGTGGTATGGGGTGAAGAGGGCCCCACAAACTCCCATGAGGTCATTCACTCTCAATATTACTGAGGCTGTAAAGTTAGTCCCATTATCTGAGAGTAGGAACTGTGGGCAGCCGTGGTGAAGTATGATGGCGTCTAATACAAATTGTGCAGTAGAAGGGGCATCTACCTTCCTTAGAGGCCAGGCTTCCACTCACTTAGTGAGGTGATCTATAGCCACTATCACATATTGAAAGCCAGGGCTGCTACATGGGAGTGGTCCCACTACGTCCATTGATACAGTGTGCCAGGCAAAATGGGGTTGCACCATTTGGTAAGTTGTGCTTTTCTTTAGTAGCTTATTCCCTTGGCACTTGATACAGAAGTCAATTTTCTCCTGGATGTCAAAATTTATTGCTTCCCAGAAGTAGATGCAAGACAGGATCATCTTGGTTTTCCAAAAGGCATCATGACCTGTTGCCTTATGAGCAGCTGTAACAATGCTAGTACTTTTGGAGGGAGGAGGAAATATACGTTCCTTGCCATTCACCAGCTTGTATAGCATACCATTGCGTAGTACTGTATCCTTTCAAAGATCTTGTGGGATATGCTGCACTCTCTTGGGCTCATTGCTAAACTTCCCAGTCATCATTTTGTGGTACAGCTGATCTTCTAATGGGCTCACTAAGGCCACAGTGGGTAAGTGGGATAGGCAATCTGTGTTCTAGTGCTTGCTGCCAGGGCAATGGAGGATTTTGTATTCCAAGGCCTGTAGTTTCAGTGCCCACCGGACAAGTTGGCCTTCTGTCTCCTTGAGGCTCTAGAGCCAAGCTAGGGACACGTGGTCTGTGACCACTATGAACTGTACGCCATGAATGCAGATCCAAAATTGCTTGCATGTGTAGATGACTGTCAGGCATTTGCGCTCTGTCATCATATAATTGCGTTCATGGACGTTTAGTGTCCTACTGGCATAGGCTACAGGGTTTTTGAGTCCTTTGTTGTCAAGTTGGGATAGTACAGCCCCAACTGCTGTAAGTGAGGCATTGGTATAGATCACAAAGGGTCTGTCAAAGTCTGGGTACATCAGAACAGGGTTGCTTGACAAGGCCAAGCGTAGTTTGTCAAAGGCTTCTTGATATTGCTTAATCCATACAAAATCAACTCCTGATTTCAGCAAATGGAAGAGAGGTTCTCCAATGGCTGCAAAGCGGGGGATAAAACGTCAATAGTAACCAACCATTCCCAAGAAGACCTGCACATTGCGTTTTGACTCAGGTTGCTTCATCTTAGATATGGCTTTGGTTTTTGCGGGCTGGGGACGCAGACTCTGACTATCTATGACAAAGCCCAGGTATTCCAGCTGGTCCTTGAAGAACTGGCATTTGCGCGGCCTTATCTTAAAATTGGTGGCTGCTAGTCTCTTGAAGACCTCTTCCAGGTGATCTAGATGCTCAGTGAAAGTCTTATAGAAGACATTGATATTGTCCAAGTACACTAGGACACAGGAGAGGTTAAGGTTGCCAAGGATGGTGTCCATTGCACGCTGAAAGGTTGTAAGAGCATTGCACAGCCTTTGTGGCATCCTTGTTGATTGGAATAGTCCTTGTGAGGTTATGATGGCGCATTTTTCTTATTCTTCAGGGAGTAGTTCAATCTTCCAGTAACCCAATATGAGGTCCATGGCGGAGAAGTACTTGGCACCCCTGAGGCAGTCTAATGTGTCATCTATGCAAGGTAAGGGGTATGAGTCCTTTTTGGTGACCTTATTGAGGCGTCAATAGTTGATGACAACTCGGTTAGAGCCATCTTTCTTCTTGACAATCATGATAGGAGATGCCCAAGGACTTTTGGATGGAACCAAAATGCCTTGTTTCAGCAGTTTACTGACTTCTTCTGAGACAAATTCTTTGTTTGCTTTTGATTGTTGTATGGGGCGCATGCAGATTGGAGGAGTGAACCCTGTATCAATGTGATGGGTTACTCCTTCAGCACAACCCAGGTCATTATTGCTTTCAGCAAAGATGGAGCAGTACTTCTCAAACAGTGATGATGCCCAAGATTGCTCCTCAGGACCAAGAGAGGAAAGGTCTGCTAGGGGTGTAGTCAGGTAGACTGCTGGTTCAGGGTTGTCTGGTATACCCATTTCCTCAAATTTACCAAATCCCTTAACCTTGGATAGTTCCTCTGTGGGGAAGAAGTGTAAGAAGCCTACCACTTGGTCTTTCTTGATAGAAAGCGTCTTCTTTGTGAGGTTGGCCAAGAGAACGTGTATCTCCTGCTGGTCAGGGGTAACAATGCCTGGCGCAATGCACGGCTCAAAGAGAGAATGGCCCCAGGGTTTGATGACCTCCGCATATAGCCCTTCAGGGATAACCACAGACAACCCAGTCTCTGCAATCTTCTGGTGTCCAGGCTCCAGGGAAAAATTAGACCTGGTCCTCAGCAGAACACCCTTATGTTCCAGAATCTGTGTAGGAGGTTTACACCTATGTTTCCTGACAAGTTTTTATTCTACAGGGACAATTCTGTTGGCGTAGGCCAGGTTGACAAATTTGCAGGGTTTGGGCGCAGTGTCTTGACCTTCCTTACTGAAAAACAAGGGTAGGGTCTGCCCAAGGATTTCAAAGGTGGAAAGACCCCAGTGTGTCATGGCTCCATATTTTACCAAGAAGGAGGTGCCTATTAGGAAATCATAGGTGTTGTTTGGCAGTACAACTGCTGGAGCGGATTACGCAATGGAGCCAAATTGCATAGGTAGTGCACTGTATGCTCCCACAGAGTACGTGAGTTCCTTGCCAGCTGTACCAAAGGGTGATCTGTAATCAACATCCGGGGCTATAACCAATTTCTTCACCATCTTAGTGGAGATGATGTTAAACAGAACACCACTATCCACTATGGCTTGAATGTGATGTTTGTTAACCAATATTTTAATGTAGGTACAATCAATATAAGAGTCATTGAGGCTTTTTAATGTGTGTATCCCATTCTCCTTGTCACTCTCCAAGGTTTGGAGCAAACTCTAGCAGACATTGGGGTATGCAGACTTAAGCTCCTCCAGCGGAAAAGCTACTTGGATTGACTATAAGTTTGGGGTGTTGTTGGAGCATGGCAAATGGTGGTTTTCTCTGGCATCCTGTAATTGGGCTGCATATGGTTTTGATACTTCAGCCAGGGCGGCCTTTTTTGCTTGACTTTAGTTTGAGAGTGGGTAGTCACAGCATAGAAGTTGTTGGCTACAACCATATGAATTGCGTCCTCATGCAGCTCTCTGGGGCTGTGTACTTTAGGGCCAGGTTCAATTGGAAGGTTGAGGAATTTGGCGGAGGTAGAATTTCCCTCTTCTACTCTGCCTTGGCTTTTCTCTTGTTGATACTAGCAGGATGGGATTGTACAATGTTTACCTTCTTGGTGTTAGTCTGGCATTTTGGTTTCCAGTGTCCTGCTATATTGCAGGCAATGCAGTAGGGACCCTTCACATCAGGAGGGTGTGCAGAGGAATTAGCAGAATCCTCCTTCTGGAAGCATGGTTTTTTGTAGGCTGTCTTTGGTTGCTTGGGTTTGGGTCTATTAGGGGGACCAAATGGTTCAGTGTGGCTACAAAGACAATCCACAATTTCTGACACATCCTTGCCTTTTGTGTAGGCAGGGTCCATTGCTCTGTAGAGTTCTTTATAAGGATGGGTTACCTGCTTCTTTGCAGCACAAATGTCAAAGGTGGAGACTGTTACAGAACCAAGGAGGGCAACAGCGCCCATGTCAACACTAAAAATGTCAACAGTGGCCATGTTGACACTTTTAATGTTGACACTTTAGTAAAGTGACAACCTGGTTTTACTTAATGTTGTTTCCTGGATGTTGACACTTTTTTAATTAACAGCACACTTTACCCTGAACATTTTTAATATAAAAAATTATTTTAAAATACTTTGTTATACTAAAATGACCCCAGAGAGTTCAAAAATGCAATAAAAAATACCATAAGTAATAAGAATAAGGAGATATAAGCAACTATTTTTCAGTTTACTATGTAAATTACACTCTTTATTATAAAATTATTTTTTATTCCCATAAAAATTAAAATTCCAATGAACAAAAAATAAAGATATATATATATATCATAATAACTACAAAATATAAAAAATTCTATATTTAATTTATTATACTTTTTATAAGCACAACTGAAAATATCTCATAGCTTAAAGATAAATTAACAAAATATAAGATATTTCTTACTAAACCACATTAAAACTGTATCTTAAACTTACCATTTATACTTAAAAAGATTAGTACTATCCAAAAAAATTAAAAAATTAAAAGTTTAAAAGTAAAAAATATATAGGCAAAGCAAAGCAAAGTTTATTTGGCTAATTAAAGCCACCAGCAAGAGCAGTTGCAACATCTTCTAGGTACTTCTTGATCTCCGCCACCTTGTACTTCTTCTTCACTACCTTCTGCACGTCCTCCTGGTAGTCCTGGTCCTTAGACTTCCTCTTCTTGGGGGCCACCTGGTTGGCCAGGTCGCGGAACTTGGAGACAGTCTGGGCCTGCTCCTCCTGCAGCTTGGAGAAGAACTTGTTGAACTTGGGGTTAGTCCCAAACTTGGTCTTCAAGTGCTTGTGCCAAACCTCAAGGCTAGAGGTGGTCTTCATCTCCCCCTTGAGGCAGGCGCCTTGACAGTTCCAAGGGGCAGTGGCCCCGCTCTTACCTCTCTGGGCAGTCACCTTCTTGCCCACCCATTGCCGCTCAAAGTACTCCAGGTAGCCTTCAAAGATGGTGGAGTGCTTCTTGATATAAGCATCCTCCTGGAGGGCCTCAAAGCCAAGCCCAGTATGCTCCAGGCGCACAAAAGCCAAGGCAGCAAACTGGGTCAGGGCAAAGCGGCACTTCCCCTTACCATTGTTAAGATACTTGTCAAAAAGGTCCTTCTCACTCTTGAGATTCTTGACAAGGGCCTGCCAAAAATGGAAGAAGCAGCCCTGGACTTCTCCATCAAAGGTGGCCTGGAAGGCTCTGAACTGAGCCTGCTCAAAGTCCATTATTATAACCTTTGGCCCAAGTGAGCGCGCATGAGCTAGCTGCTCAGCGGCTAAGGTTGCCTCATCCTTCTCAGCAGAGGAGGGATTGGCCCTTGTGGTGTGGGTGGGAGGGGGGAGCTGGTTGGTGGGAAGGGAGCTCAAAGCATCCCGGACAATCTTGAAAGCTCTGGCATAGACCTCTGTCTTGGCACCAGGAAGGAGAAAGAACACAAGAGGGATAACCTGGTCATTGAACTGCCCATGCAGGACCCAAAGCTGCTTGAAGAGAGGGGGGCAAGTAGCAAATGTGCTGTCGCACAGCCAGGTGGTAGCAGTGTTCAGCTGCTCCAGGTTTTGGGTTGTGGAGTAGGCTACAATCATATCCTCCACTTCCTGCCCATTGTCATGGAGCAGGAACATCTCACCATCCTCTGTCTTCTTGAGGGCATCTGTGAGGACCAGGTCCTTGATGTTGGTGGCACTCTTGGCCAGGGGGTTTGAGGCCTGACGCCTATCACTCACAAACTTGACCAACTGGGTGTGAGTAGGGACCCTCTTGAGGTTGGTAGGGGACAGGTGCTTACATGCAAGCACAGCCAGCTGGGTGGCAGAAAGGTCTTTGGAAGTGGGCATAATCTGCACCAGATACCACTTCAGGAGGCGGGAGATGGTAGTGTTGGGCATGATGCAGGTATGCTTGCCCTTTATGGTTTGGACCAGGTCCCATTGCTCAGTGTTGAGTTGTACTGGACAGGAGCGGTTCTTACAGGTGTAATGGCGGCTCTTAAAGCCCCAGTTGGCATTGTTGCATGAGAAGATGTATCCATTGGCCACCATGGCTGGCCCACCTTTAACACTCATGATGGGGAAAAACTTGGGTAGGGTGGAAGGAACCTTGAAATTGCCATCAATGCTGCAGATGTTGTGGGCCACAAGAGGGTCCCAAGGACCAGCAGGAGCATGGCGGAAGCCAGGGAAGTAATTGGGGTGGGGCTTCAAATCATCCCCAGATGAGCTTGAAGGGAGAGAGTTTGGCGGGGGTGGGGAAGCAGAAGGAGGCTTGTTGTGGTGCTCCTCATGTGCAGGAGACTTATCCTTGGGTGGGGACTTTTGGGCTGAGCGCTTCTTCTTGGTTGGCTCCTTGTCAGAAGCCAAGTTGTAAAAACTGTGCTCCGTAAGAGAGCCATCAGTTTCCTCTCCCCCAGTGGAATGAGTAGGGCTCTTCTCAGGAGAGGGCTTGGGGGAGGGCTTGGGAGTGGCCTTCTTTGATGAGACAGGCTTCTTCTTGGTGGGTTTGGTTGGCTTTGAAGAACACTTGGTTCCTTTGGGCTGCTTAGAGGTGTTTTTGTCCTAAAATAATAAGTAAAAGGGTTTAAAATAAAGCAATGTATGTAAAAAACAAACAAAACAACTTAAAAAGCATAATATATAAAAAGTAAATCTTAGATGGCTTTTCTTGGCATTTAAATTTTGAAAAATGCTTGTATAGTTTTTATTTTATTAAAGTTATAAATAACAAGATAAAAGTTAAGAGAAATATATGAAAGTATTATATTTTGATATAGATTTTATTTTAAAAATTTAAAATATGAAAAAGCAAAGTCAAAAATACAACATATCAAAAAATGAGAAGTTTTTTTTATGTAAAACATAAAGTTTTATATGTGATACTGAAAAGCGTTGACATTATGAGTGACAATTAGTAAAAAAAGCTGAATTCTCACTGTTGATTACAAAATTTTTAGACATTATTTTTGACGACATTCTCACTGTTGACATTATTTTGAAAATTTACTATGAAAAAACATAGTACGCTTAATTAAATTTACGCTGGCTAGCAAAAAATTAACTGTTTCCTGTGTATTTTTGTTCACATATAAAAATAAAAAAAACATATAAAAATAAGTTAAAAAAGTATCAAGGTTCTTTATTTCTTTATTAAAAATTATATTTGGGTAGTGGTAATATGATATTTTACCATTGCGCTTAAGTAAAGTTGTTAATAAGTTGTTGGTAGATATTGAAAAGGATAAAGTGTCAACAATGTCACTTACGACATTCTTTATACTGTAAATTCAGAACCTGAACGTAAAAATGCAGGATTGTCAAATCCTTGGTCCAAATTTTGAATCACTTTTGCGGGCAACTCAGCTGAGTGAAAAGTAAAATATTTAATAAAATCAACCATTTAATTTGACTTTTTTTGGTTTATTTAAATTGGCAAATTTCAAATCTCTTGAGCAGATAACTCAACTAACAAAAGACCAAACCCAACAAAAAAATGCGGGATACATGAATCAGAAATGTGGGATTCTTATGTACAATTTGAGATTTCCTGTATATCAAACAAATCATAGACATCATGTTAAAATTAATGAATCTGAAATTGCGGGATTGTCAAATCCAAGAACCAAGTTTCAAATCATAATTGCAATGAATTTGAAATAAATATAATTTATGGGTGTCTCAAAAAGGATGTTAAAGGATATAGAGTGGATTTGTGCTAATTCTTTTAGGAATCATAGGCATTCTCAAAAATCACCCTATTCCATTTTAGGTTGGCTAAAATTTAGATTGTATTATTCACAAAATTGACATATATAACAATAAAATTGACTAAAATATACATTCCTCTTTTTGAGTTTAAAATTATAATAAAAATTTTATTATGTCTTCTTTCAACAACAACCAAGTCAACGAGCTGTTCCCTGGCCTTGACAAAATTATGCAGGGTTACACTGTGTCTTCTAATAGTGAAGCCTCCCTCTATGGCCACTCCCAACCAGCAGGCCCCTCCGCAAGCGCCACACAGGAGTCTGTTCTTTCCCCTGCAACTTCCAGCATGGCCCTGTTTGCTCATCATGCACAGGAAGCTACCAACCCAAATCCCTTATCAGCAATGGCATCCAGAACCAGCCATTTTAGCCATGGGGTCACCCAGAGAGCCCAGAACCCCAAAACAGCCAATCAGATGGCATTGACCAGTTCACAAGATGGACATATCCCTCCCCCAGCCAATCAGCCTGCAAGACGCAGAAGAAAATTGATCACCCCAGAGATTGTTCTCAAAATGGTCAAAAAGTGAGGCAAGCTTATGTCCCTTGAGGAAATTGCGGCCGCAATGGGTTTTGCAAAGTCCACTGTGGCTGCAACCCTGCGAGCCCACGCCAATTGTGGCCCCCTTTCCAAGAAGACCCCAACTGGTGCCTGTACTTCAACTGAAGGTGACACAGCCCATCCCCTTATGATGGCAATTATGGAACGTGATCCGTGGATGCCCCTGGTCCAGGTACGTCTCCAGTTGGGACTCCACGGCATCTTCACCAACAAAAGAACGGTGAATTCATGGATGCACAGAGTTGTGGTTGCTGCTAGAATCTTGTCCAATCAAGTTCTCAGTGGCCCCATTTTGGTGGATACCAACCCCTACAATTCAACAATTATTAATTTTATCAAAGGAAGGGCAATTAGGGCCCATAATGACGTAATATTCCTGTTGTATGCTAAGATCTTGGCCAGTATTCAAGACTTTGGAGAGAAGCGCATCCAATCTGATGTGTACAAGCGCAGCCCAATCTTGTATTGTTTTGTCAGTGTTTTATTGGCAGTTTCCCCATTGGGCGTCAATTATTACTTGGCAATTTCAAACACCACAGATGGGTATGCCTACCAGACGGAGCTCAAGGCCATGCTGGAGGAGTGGGCCACACAAAACACTGTGCACACAGTTGTACTGAGTGCAGAGATGGAGCAGCAGGAATGGGCTACCCAAGAAATCAGGGCTGTGGGGCATACCTGCTGGTCCTATCCCATCAACTACGCCAACATGCATCTTGCAGATGTATGTCTTTACAATTTTGGTTCTGCCCTCAGGCGCTTGAAGCCTGCCACCTACAACAAACTATGCACCCAAATTGATAAGGGGTATGAGCTTTTCCCTTCCACGTCTGTCCAGGACTTATTTGATCTCATCATCTTCTATGCAAGTGATAGTAATAAGTCCAGAAAGGACCCCTGTCTCCCCCCACGCCAGTCCATCTGTTTTGCCAAGCCAGTATATGTGATGGAAGAAGAATTTGAGCAATTGAAGCAAACTTCTCTTGCAGCCCCTTCCCAGTCAACAGACCCTGCCTCCCCAACCCCCCATCAAGCCACCTGCCTTCCAACCCTGACTCCCAAGCCACCACCCATTCCCTCCCCACTATCTCTGATGCCGCCCCTTTCACAGGCGCAGATGAAGGCAATGTCCATTCCGCCCATTCCCTCCCCTTCCCGTCCTTTGATTAGTGAATAAATCTTTTCTTTGTGACAACTTATTAAAATTGATATCTCTCTTTAAATTCATACTTAATAATATTTTCTTTTTACATTGTTAGCATTCCCCATATTTAAAGAATCTTGTAAATTGATGTGGTAACATATAATTATTTCCATGGATATTTTCATCATTGTTAATAAATTAAAGACAATAAAGATAAATATTATATTAAAATATTACAATTAGACGTCAACTCTTGATATTTTGATATTATGTGCATAACTCAATGCATTTTGTTTAATAAAATCCATTTTAAACTTGGCCTTTTTCACTATAATTTAATGAAATGTACTGTGTTTATATTAGGGCCATTAACGCTTAGTACAGATATTGAAAATTAGTGCATTTTATAACCTGTATATTTACCTATTGATAATAATTCTATAAACTTTTCAGGCGGATTTTACAAGGTAATAATAATGTAATGTGTTAATAGATTACTGTTTACTGTCATTAATTGGCTGATTTTCTTTGCTGTGGCAATTGTGCATTTTCTTATATTTCCAAACTAGTATCCAATTGGTTGGCTTCACATCCAATCACACAGGCAATAGAAAACAAGCCGCCACTCCAAGACTGGACGTGGTTGGGGTGGCGGCTTGTTTTCCTATCGCCTGTGTGATTGGATGTGAAGCCAACCAATTGGATACTAGTGCAGAAATATCAAAAAATGCACAATTGCCACAGCAAAGAAAATTAGCCAATTAATGACAATAAACAGTAATCTATTAACACATTACATTATTATTACCTCGTAAAATCCATCTGAAAAGTTTATAGAATTATTACCAATAGGTAAATATACAGGCTGTAGAATGCACTAATTTTCAATATCTGTACTAAGTGTTAATGGCCCTAATATAAACACAGTACATTTCATTAAATTATAGTGAAAAAAGCCAAGCTTACAATAGATTTTATTAAACAAAATGCATTGAGTTATGCACATAATATCAAAATATCAAGAGTTGACGTCTAATTGCAATATTTTAATGTAATATTTATCTTTATTGTCTTTAATTTATTAACAATGATGAAAAATATGTATGCACTGAATATAGTACTATAAAAACCAGTTTTTTGATGGAATTTGAACAATATGTCAACAATCTATAACTTAATCAACAAATTAGAAGCACACCTTCAAAAGGTTGTCAAGATAGAAAGAAATATCAGGGAAATAGTGACAGGGAAGCTGGGTAACAAGGGCCAGCCACTGATACAGTCAAAAGAAGATGCCCTGGATAAGTTGGGAAATATTATAGATGAAAAAAATAAAGAAAAATTACTTAATCTACAGGAAACTATTTTATCAAGTCTTGAATTCAACAACGCAGTCTACAATTTGTGGGAGTTCTGGCAGGGGGCCAAAGAAAACTATAAGAAGATAAAACTAATTGAAGAAACAGAAATTCAGAAGGAAATTAACACCAACAAAGAGGAAACCAACCAAATGGAAACAGATGAAAATGAAACACAAGCAAGAAGCAGAAGCGCATCAAGAAATACCAAAGCTTTATCAAATGAAAATCAAGAGGAAGCACAATTTGCAAGAAGAATAAGAAAAATAAGTCTAAGAAAATTAATGAAGAGCATCCAACGCTCATGAAGTTTGCCGATATGGCGCCTGTGGCTGAGGGGGCCACAGGGGAAACAATCAGTAAGTTTTTTATGTTTAACTTATATTTATTTTAGTCATCACCACAGATGGGGATGAGGTCGCAGTAGTGGCGGCTTTTACGCTGAGTTGGTTTTATGGGGGCTACCAGTCACTGGTGGCCCCTAAAAAACAAATAAATAAAATAGTTCAGCAGAATATGAATATGTTTTTTAATAGTGAAGCTCAAGATAGGGAATATCAACCACCCGCGGGGTGCTTGCCATGGATAAGAGAAGCATATGAACTAGGATCAACAATCAAAATCAAAGAAATGAATGAAATTTGCGGGGATATAAAACTGAACTTCAATGAATACATTTATGAAAGCGTTCAAAGGTTCCCCTTCACAAATATCAATGAATACAAAAAAAATTAATAAAAAATGACTTTCAAATTGGAAATGAATATTTAAAATCTGCAATATTTAATGAAATTTTTAAAGCTCTATCAAACAAAGTTGGGGATGCAGTCCTTGTGAATAATCTTAAGCCTTTATTGATATCATTTGCCGAGGCCTGGGGGCTGATACAAGTTGGGCGCCCCTCCGGAACCCTCTTCAAGTTCAACCAAACGTCCTATATCAATAGGTTAATACAAACATTCAAAAAACTGTGCATGTTCTTGGAGAAATATACCTTGCAAAGGATCCACGTTGTGGTGTACCTGGGAATTCTGCTCCATTGCACACTGAAAGCCAACGTGAAAAAATTAGAAGATGTACCTATACAGATCAACATATGCCGTGTAGCCCTTGACAGACAGAAAACACCACAGGGATACAGGACAGTCAAGCACGTCCTCTATGATTCATTTGCATTGGCAACTCTATACGGGTACTACATGCCCCCCAAAAAAACCTGCTAGTGGATTCCCTCACCTGTTTGCCTTTTATAAGACAGTTGGCCATCATTAGGGTGTTGAGTGCCACCCCTCTAGCAATTGGCGCCAGAGTCATCCACCACATACAGAAGAGTATGTGGTCCCAATTAGATGCATTAGCTGAAAATTTAATTTTGGGGTATAATTCCCCAGAATAAACACATTCCCCTTGCAATTTGCATTCCCCTAATAAATCATTTTCCCTTGCAACTTAAAAATTTTATTTTATTTTTTATTTTAAATACTAAAATTTTAATACCAAATACTTCACTATTAAAATTTCACTGGTAAAATTTTAATTGTGAAATATTTAATATTAAAATTTTAATATTAAAATATTCACTGTTAAAATCTTCAATATTGACATATTTAATATCAAATATTTTGATATTGCATAAATCACAATTTAATAAAAAAATTATATTTTGATTATTTAAACTTAAATATTTAACTTTTAAGATTTATAATTAATATTTTAATTTTAATATTTTAATTTTATTTTAAATTTTAGTATGTAAATCATAATCATTAATATAACTAAGTATATTAAAAGACTTTAGTTATAGTTGCCAATACGTCAAATAAAAAAAGAATTAAAATGTTTTTATTTACTACTTGTCGAGTACAGGTCCATTTATCACAAAGATAAACATGGAGAATTGAATTTATCCGCATCATGTGGCCCGCTCCACTATTGTTCTAAACAAATGATTGTTTACAACTCAAATTACCTTTCCCTTGTAATATGATTTGATAAACATATTTAATATACTTGAACTGTGTCCTAAGTACAAATTAGTAAGGAATACATCAAAATCATTGGTTGCTGTGTCATGTAGCTATAGTGGCACAGAAATAACAAGGATCATATGATGACATGCAAGGTCCAATTTGTGGCTTAGAAAAGCTAAAGTACTATCAATAATTAGCAATTATTTAAATAAAAAATTCTATTTCTATCTTTTTTAATTTATTCATATGTTAGTGCAGCAGTCAATACAATATTTAGTGCATTATAATAAAAATATATTCTTCATACCTAGTATAGTTAATTTTACTTACCTTTTCTATGTATTCTTATATGTCTATAATACAATCACATGCCAAATTATTATATATAAATAATAATTTTTTAGTCTTAATAAAAACAAAATAAATAAAAATAAAAACAAATAAAACCCAGAGCGCCCATTTATCTGATTGGCTCGGAGGCCAGGGCTTTGGGGAGGAAGGATTCTGAGTGCTTGTAAAAAGCCGCCACCACATCGGGTGGCATCGCAAATTGGCTGACCTCAAGAATATTGAATAGGTCCTCAGTGTCCTGAAGAAGGCCTTGTTTCACCTTATTCTTGATCCAACCAAACACCTCCTCAATTGGATTCAGGAATGGGGAATATGGCGGGAGGAAGAGAAGTCTCATTGGACAATCAGCAAGGCAGTGGCTGGAGGAGTGGCTATTCTTGTCAATAGGGGGGAACTCGGACACAACCAGATCCACTTTGTGGAGCCCAGCATTATCAAGCACAACAACGTTGGTTGTGCCACTATAATTTATCCAATTGTACTCCTTGACAACTCAGAGAAAATCAAGAAAAGTCACACTATTATGGGAACCCTTGATCATTTGGTATTGGTCCAACCCGTGAGGACCAAGAAGCGCAACCATGGAATAGGTCTGGGAACGGACAGCTGCATGATGGGCTACGCCTTCCTTGGACCCCTTCTTGACCCATCCATGCCTAGACCTGAGTGAGGAGGAAAACAATGATTTATTGATATAGAAGAACTGTACATTGCCAGTCTCCTTTAGTTCCAGATATGTCTTGGCATAAATGCGTCAATCCTCAATGGTCTTTTCACTGTTTCTGTTGTACGGAGAAACTCTGAGCACCTTCCAAGAGAAGCCCACATCAACCATTGTTTTGTAAACAAGGATTTTAGAAACAGAAAGCCCAAACTTTGTGGCAAGCATTGATTGGACAGCAAGCGTGTCCAGGTGGCAATCCCTGGCTACCCACTGCTTGATTGTGTTGATGTGCACAGGCTGCAAGAGTTTTGGCTGCCGCTTAGCCTTGGTGGATTTGGCAATTTGCCCTGTATTGCCATACTTGGTGTTGATGTTGGCAATGTACCTGGCCATGACACCAAATTGGGACGCAATATCCCAAACTGCCATTCCCCTGTTCAAGCAGTTGAGGAGAGCTTCATGCTCACTATCTGTCAACTGACGCTGGCCCTTGACAGGTACCACGGCATCCTGGCTACCAGGCTCAACACAGGGGACGGGGACCTTTGTGTAGAAGGTGGGATCACACTTGCTTGCAGTGGCGCAGTCAATAGTGGCATATGACACAGGCACAGGTGGCTCAATAGTGGCTGCCAATGGCTCATAGGAGGTATCAAAAATGTGGGGGCAGGAAGTGGCAACTCTTGGATCAAGAGTGCGGGGCTGGGTGACAACTGGGTAAACGGTGGAGGTGTAAGTAACCTCATTATTCCCGGTGACCCTGGTGTAGGAGACTTTTGTGGCAGACCTTGAGAGTGGCTTCTGCCTGGGATTCAAGCTGGTAGTTCTGCCTTGGGATGCGGGAGGTGGTTGGCTGACGCTGGCGCTGACACCTTGGGAGGCCTGTGTATCGGCATGACTCCCCTCAAGTTGGGTTCTGGGTCTGTTCTTGGACCCTCTGAGACACCCTCGTGGACAGGCTGCCCCACAGGCTGGTGCAGGAGCTGGTTGGGAATGTGACTGACGGTCCATAAAAATAAAATAAAAAATATATTTTAGATTAAGTATTTATTTATTTGGATTTATTAGTTGAGTTGTGAGTAGTTATTTTCTCTTGAGTTAGCCTTGAATAGTAACAGAATTTCTATATCTGTGATTTGAAGTGAATAATATTGTATACTTTCCGGGTTTGGATGATTTTAAAGATCAATCAATTTTTATGTCTAAATATGGTTATTGATATTGAATTTTTAGTTTGATTTTAGTTGTGGTGGAGCTTCTTGATTTGGGTTGGTGTTTCCTAGTGTGTTTAGTGTACATTCAATTTGGATTCCAGTTCCCGCAATTAATATTTGAGTTTACTAGTGGCATTCAAAAGTGATTTGAAATTTGGTTCTTGGATTTGACAATCCCGCAATTTCAAAAAACATAGTAAACTTAATGAAAATGGCTGATGGATTTGAACGCTTCAAGCCTGATTCCAGTTAATTCATTTCGTCCATTGGAAATATGCAGTTTGACTTGAACTTTGCAAAGTGTCTATGAGTTCCCACATTTTCAAATATTCAAATAAATACCCACGAAAATCAATTTTATTAAAAAAAGGCCATCCTGCAAAAGTGATTCAAAATTTGGACCAAGGATTTGACAATCCTGCATTTTTACATTCAGGTTCTGAATTTACAGTATGAGGTGGCATATTAATCTAGGCTTAATTGCGCCACTCTAATTTGCTTAACTCCACTCCAGGGGGTGATCACAAGCAAATAAACAACATTTACGAGTGTTGACATTATTTTTAATAATAAATTCTATAGTAACTTACATAGTAAGTCACGCTTAAATTATTGGATCCCCATTAGCATCCAAATCACTTAATATATTAAAGCCGTAATAAGTGCCACATAAATATATATAACATGAACATTCCAACAATCAAATATATGTGCACTGTCTTTTACAATATAATAATTCAATAAAAAAATATTTTTAAATGTGCACTTATTTTTTTTACTGTAGATGCTTCAGTTTTGTTATTAAAAATAAGTTTGGCTTAAAAAGTGTCAACATTGACACTTTTACGCCGTGAAATCAAATAAAAAATAAACTAATTTTTATTAGTAAACATAAAGGAAAAATCTGGTTAAATGAGTTTTTTATTAAGCTTAATTTTAATTTGTGTTGAGATGGCCTCAATCTTGTCGTGTTTTCTGGGTTTGCTCCCCTGAACGCTTTAAAAAAGAATTAAGCTAGCGCAACTAGCAAAAAACATAGGAGATTTAGAGTTTTGAGTCAACAGTGGCCATGTCAACATTTTTAGTATTGACATGGGCGCTGTTGCCACCACCAGTCCATGGTTGTGGTTGGGCAAGTCAATGTCCTACCTCATTAAGTTAGCACCAATCCTTTGGTGGGCCCTGCCCACCCAGTCTGCGACCCGTCAGTTCCCAGACGCTAGCAAGCCAGCCGGTCAGGGTTGGTTCCATGACAGGCCCAGAATGGGCCCTGCAGCTACTGCCAGGGCAGGAATGGTTCCTGTACCTGGATTTGCTTTGAAAAGCAAAAATCCAGGTGCAGGTGAATCTCCCCGCCCACTAGCTCCACCTGGTGGCTAGGAGCAGGTTTGATTCCCACCTGGGGCATTGAACTTGTTACTTTTATAACATGCAGGGTTACTTCCGCTCACAGTCTGCAGCTGAGCTTGCTACCACAATCAAGGAAACACAGAACCAACTTGTTTTCCACCTCCAATCTGCCATCTTAGACTATAAGAAGCACTACAACAAGAAAAGAATTCCAGGCTACAAGATTCAGCCTAGCAATTTGGTACTCCTCTCAACCAAAAATCTCCTGGTTATTGTCGCCTCTTGCTAATTTTGTCCCTGCTTCATTGAACCTTTCCAAGTAGTGGAGAAGATTGGAACTACTGCCTTCAGACTATCTCTTCCTGAGCACTTCTGCATCCACAATTTTTTCATTGTTCACTTCTTCTGAAGCTAAGACAACCTCCTCCTAGCCACCAATCAAAGGCTCCACCCCCTCCTCTCCATCTCCAAGGATCTGAAGAATATGAGGTACAGGAAATCCTATCTCATTGCACCCTTCATTCTGGCACCAAATACCTTACCCTATGGAAAGGCTATGAGCTTGAGGACTCCACTTGGAAACCTGAAGGAAACCTGGCCACTGCAAACAATTACTTAAAGCCTACCAAGACTTTCATACTAGCAGCTAAGGAGGGTACTGTCAGGATTCTCCTTTTATTTTATTCCTGCTGCTATTATTCACCTTACTACAATTGGTTCTTTTCAATATCCTTTAGTTAAGAATTTAAAGATTTTTAATTCCCCATGCATCCCTCTTCATTTTCCTTGCTTTCCGGGTCAAAATAACCTAAAGATTAACGGTTAGTTTCAATTTCAAACTTACCTTCCCTTTGCAAACAAGTTTTGACCCCAGTATCTATGCGCTGGGTTAGTTTAAACCAGTCCAAGATTAATTACCTTTTTTGTTTTTGCTCTGTTTCCCTTCCTGCTTACGCCAGCAGCCTTGGACCAAGTTTTCCTGTTCTTCTGCCTCTGCCTTTCTTGGTTTAAGCAAACAATTAACCACCAGCTTCCTTGTTCTTCCCTTTACCTTATTTTAACTATTTTATGTTAGTTTAACTGTAAACATGTGCCTGTGGTTGGTCTTCATTTTTTTAAACCAATCAACTATCCTTGGTTAGCCCCCACACCCTTTACTTTTACCTCAAACCCCAGACTTGAATAAAAGCCTGAGTTTTACTCCGTCTTAACTTAAGTTGAGATTGTTTGACTTGCACCCCAAAAAGGTACTTGTTAGGTTTTGTGGCTTGTTTTTCCTCTTTCAATTTTTTAATCTTAGCTCAATCTTAGCCCATGATTCCTTTTGATTTTATTCTTCACCAGTTAGACAGCTTTTATAGTGATAAGGAGCGCCTTTTTGGGGAAGCTTCAAATATGGAATGAAGAAAAAAGAGAAGTATATTTTATTGGATAATATTTTAGACTTATATAGATTGGGCTGTGGCAGAGATTTAGTTGGATCAAACCTAGGGGTTAATCATGTGCAAGATGGGTTCATGCCACTGGATACTTGGACATTCAAGTGATATTGCTTGGTTACCATTCTCAGTATGTCAAACGGTATATTGGAAGGGGACCAAATCGGGCGATGGCTGGATGTTAAGTAGGTTGGCAGTAGCCAGAATGCTTGTACATCCAGACCCTTGACACACACCCCCTTAAGGGTTACTCTGGTGCATCAGGAGGAGGCTTTGTTTTCACGGCTGCTGCCTGATGCTCCTGGAGCTGTTTACTAGTTGGAACCAGTCTGGTTGAGTGCTCTCCTTTACTGAGGCAGAGACGGGTTCTGTGATATTTCTTGACAATTGAGTTTTTAGCACCTTGGAATTTTACTAGGTAGGTGTTGTGTTCTGGTCTGTATTTGATGACTCTTCCTGGTCCCTGGTGTACTGAGTCTAGTTTCTTTCTGTTGCTAGCTAGAATCCAGACAGGGGAGTTGATGGGAAGTGGTTTCTCTGTGGAGGTTACCTTTTGTGTTTTGAGCCTCTTTATTTCTGCTATTTTAGCTTTGAGGAGGATGTGTTGTAGATTTGGTGCTTGTTCTACTGTGGGAGGTTTCCCCGGAAGGATATTTATGTATGGCTGTTTGTTGTGGGTGATTATTAATTGGTTTGTACCTGTAGGTTAGCTCAAATGGTGAATAGCCTGTCCCTTGGTTGGTGCAGACTTGGGATACTAGTAATGCATGTTTCATGTATAGTGGCCATGTGTCTTTGGCTTTGCCATCCATTATTTTCTCTAGGGTCCTGATAAGGCTGCTGTTGAGGTGTTCCACTCTGCTGTTGGCCTGTATGAAGAGGTTGTGGAGTGTTTAATGTTTTTGGATTTTAAGTTGCCATTTACTATGTGACCTGATAACTCAGTTGCTTCATCAGTTATGATGTAGTCTGGAGTGCCGTAGCTGGCTATGATTGATTTGTTAATGAAGAAGTTGATGGTTTCTGCTTTATGGTCCTTTGTTTCCCAGCAGATGGGCCAGCGTGTGGTGAAGTTGATGGCTACAATTAAGAAACGTTGGTTTGTTTTTGTTTCTGGGAAGGGGCCCACTACGTCCAGTCCCCAAACCTTGAATGGTTCAGGGTCTGGTACTGGGTTGACCGTTGGCTGAGGAGCCTTTGTACTGGTGTATTTCTTGCATACTGTGCACTTTTTCAGAACATCAACTATATTCTGTTTGAGGTTGGGCCACCATACTATCTCTTTTAATGTGAGGTAAAGGTTGTTAGCCTTTGTATGTCCTAGTAGGCGGTGATGTCTTAGTATGATGTCAACTCTTTGTGCTAGTGGGATGTACAAGACATGTTTGTCATTAATATTTTGGTATACAGTGCCATTTGATACATGGAAATGCTTTTTGTTCCTTACTAATGTATCATGGGTCAGTTGGTGTGTTGAGGGGTCTTTCCCTTTGGTTTTATACTCAGTGCTGTACAAGTTTGGCCATTCAGGGTCCAGGTGGTCTGGGTGATCCTCTCTCAGCTGGCATAGCCTAGAGATAGCATCAGCTGTGACCAGCTCTTCCCCTTTTGTATTGGATGTCCAGGTTAAGCTGTTCCAGCAAGGACATCCATTTGGCTTGTTGCCGTGCGAGTGTGTTCTGAGTTTTAAAATATATTAAGGATTTATGGTCAGTTAGTACTCAGACATTTAATGTCCTTCTAGATAACATCACCATTTCTTGCATGTGTGGTATATTGCTAGAAATTCCTTATTGTGTATTGGGTATTTCTGCTCAGTGTTGGTTAGTTTTCTGCTTTCATAACATACTGGCAGGAAGTCTTGCTGCCCTGGCTGGCAGATGTGCAGGACTGCGCCAATGGAAGTGTCACTGGCATCTGACTTGAGCTTATAGCACCTGTTGCTATTAGGGTATTGCCAGATTGATGCTTCAATCAAAGCTTGTTTTAATAATTGGAAATTCTTGTTGCATTCTGGTGTCCAGATGAATTTCTTTTTGGCATTACCCTTGGTTAAGTCATTGATTGGTGTGGTTAGTTTCCCGCAGTCTTTGATGTATTTCCTTAGGTAAACTACCATTCCAACAAAGCATATAACTTGTTTAACGGAGGTGGGGTGTTGCATGTTATTTATGGCTTTTATTTTATCTGGATCTGCTTTGATGCCACCATCAGAGGCAATGTGGCCCAAGAACAGGAGTTCCTTTTCCATAAATTGGCACTTACTTGGTTTTGCATAAAGTTTGTGCTTTGCAAGTTGATTGAATGTCTCACAGACATGCGTGAGGTGTTCCTCTTTTGTTTTTGAGAATATGATGATATTGTCAAGGTAGCATAATGTATTTGAGAGACCGTTTAGTGCTTGGTTCATCATGATGACAAACGTCGCGGGAGCGTTGGTCATCCCAAAGTTCATTACTCTACATTTAAAGGATCCAAATTGTGTACGGAACCCAGTCTTTTGCATGTCCCTTTCTTTTACTTTGACTTGGTTATAACCTGAGGTGAGGTCAATTTTGGAGAAAAATTTGGCTCCTGAGAGTCTTTCAAACATATCCTCTATGAGTGAAAGGGGATTTTATTCTTTACTGTGCTTGCATTTAGTGCTCTGTAGTCAGTTACTAGACAAAGAGTGCCTTACTTTTTCTTTACAAATAACACTGCTGCCCCCCACGGGGATTCAGACAGGCAAATGAATCATTTGGCTAGGTTGTCCTCAATGTGGGTTTTGAGGGTTTGGGTCTCCATGAGGGAGAGTCTGTAGAGAGGTTCAGGTTTGGGCATGGCTTTACACAGGTTGATGCCATGTTTGATCTCCTGTTTGGGTGGTAACTCTGTGAGTTCTTCTTTGAATACATGGGTGTATTCATTTAGGAGTGCCGCAAGTTCTGGGCATTGGATCTTGGTTGTTTGCATGTTATTGAGCTCAGTGTACCTCATTATGTGGAGGGTACTATCTTTGGTTAGACATTCTGATTCATCTTGGTTTATGAACTGGACAAATACTATGTCTCTTAGAATGAGGTCATTGAGTTCTTTGAGGATGTTGAAGTTGACTCCATTGCATTTTTATTGTCATGGCTTTTGTTTTCCAACATACGCTGGGGTTCACTCGGGTGAACCAGTCCATGCCTGCTACAATGTTGTAGTTTATGTTGTTCATGACAAGTCCTTTGATGGACGTTTGTATGCCTTGGAGGTCAATTCTGAAGGGAGCTATTTTGCCTTTGAGTAGAACCTTTGATTTGTCTGCCATTCTGGCGTATTTGAAGTTGGATTTGACAACTGGTATTTTGTACTTGGTTACAAATGGTTTTCTAACCATAGTGTGTTGTGCACCAGAGTTGAATGAAATTTTATGTGTATGTGATTTGTAAGTGCATGGATAGACAAGAAGTTGTGAGCAATCTTTAATTTTTACGTTCATAAAAATGGAGGATTGCGGGACACGTGGGATGCGAGCAGAAAGGTTCATGCCTTGGTACAGTTTCTTGTCAAGTTGGGGGGAGACAGGGGCACTTAAGCCTGTTCTTCCTCCTCTTTTACCTGTTCCTCTGTTTTGAGACCTTTGAGGTCAGAGAATGTGGGGTAAGATTCATAACAAGTTGCTACTTCAGCATTGTTAACTTTGGCGGTGTCCTCTTTCTTGGGACGGGAGCGGTTTGCGCTTTGGCTATGATTGCTGTTGTTACAATTGGAGTTGTCATTGTTATGGTTGGTATTTTGTCATTTATTGCCATTGGCGTTTTCTCTGCCATTGCCGTTTGAGGAGCAGTTGCTGTTGCGTGCAGCATATTCCATATTGGCGCATTTTTCAGCACGCTTGGCTTCAGCAATGAGCGCAGGCATGGAGGTGTTAGCCTTTGGGCGGATGAGGACAGCAACAGAGGGTTTCATTCTGTTGATGAATGATGCTCTGGTGTGTACGTTATCAGCTTGTGCTGGGTTTTGGATCTTGCAACATATTTCCTCAAATTTGTTGGCGTAAGCTGCAATAGTGGTCTTCTGCGGAAGATCATTGAGCTGTATTGCAATGTCTTGGAGGGATTTGGTGGCGCGGAAATTGTGGGTGATGTCTGCTTTGAACTCTTCCCAGTTGTCAAGCTGGTTGTCAGTTTGTGAGCTGACCCAGGTGGCAAACCAGTTAGCTGCGGCCTTGTACAGGCGCTTGCTGGCTTCCTGGACCCATTTCTCATGGGGGATGCGGCTGGCGCGGAGTTTAGCGGCTGTGTGGTCTAGCCAGTTGTTGATGTTTTCTTTGTTTTTACCAAAAATCTTGTTGATACCAATGTATTTGGTGTTGGTCACTCACCTGTGATAGGTGGTTGTGCGTTTGTGGTTGAAGAGTGTGACTGTATTGAATAATCTTGGTGCATGCTTTGGGCATGACAAGACCTTCAAATACGGTACATCCACTAGGTATATCTTCATTGATGTTGTGGGCGCGGAAGTACGTTTTCCAGGTCTTCTGGGATGTGGCCTGGTTGAGTATGTGAGCGAAGGTGGGTGGGTTTTGGTCAGTCATTCTCTCTTTCATGGGTGTGGTCAAAAAACCGTAGCTGCTACCAGTGATAAGGAGCGCCTTTTTGGGGAAGCTTCAAATATGGAATGAAGAAAAAAGAGAAGTATATTTTATTGGATAATACTTTAGACTTATATAGACTTGACTGTGGCGGGGATTTAGTTGGATCAAACCTAGGGGTTGGTCATGTGCGAGATGGGTTTGAGCCACTGGATACTTGGACAGTCAGGTGATATTGCTTGGTTACCATTCTCAGTATGTCAAACGGTATATTGGAAGGGGACCAAATCGGGCAATGGCAGGATGTTAAGTAGGTTGGCGGTAGCCAGAATGCTTGTACATCCAGACCCTTGACAATAGTAGCACCCACAATTTAATTGTTGATAGCTTAATCCCCCTGCTAGTGCAGACCATTTTCCAGACTTAGAAATTGACTTTTTAACTAAATTGTCAGTCATTAAGACTGATCTCTATTTTATTTTCTTAGGATTAATAAATTGTCTTAGTCCTTATTCTACTTTATATAAGCTCTTAGGAGCCTTAGTTCAGTTACTATTGCAGACCTTGCCTACCTTTCGATATTTGACAAATATAAACATTATTGGTTTAAAGGCTTTAGTTTACAATAATTTGCCCCAAGCCTTCAGACCTTACAGATTTTTGGCCTGTCATTTGATGAAATAAATCAAATCTCCATAATATTTATTTAAATTCTCAGCACGCTGAAAATTGGGTATTTTTGGAAGGCTCCTTAGCTTATCAAAGAGATTAAGGTTAAACATAAGGGAAGCATGATGAATTAAAATGATCCTGAGTAGTCGAATGTTCTGGTTATGGCTTGGCCAATTGGTTCAAGGCTGCTGGATTTCAGACAGGAGTACTGGCCGAAAATCTGCTCCAGGCTTAGGGCTGCGTCGTCCCACACCTGGACAAAGATCTTCTTTTTCCGGCATTCTGGGAGATCGGATTTAAAATCAGCTTCAAATAGAAAATATATTACCTTCCACATTTTCAGAAACTTCGGACAGAATCCGTGTTTTGTCCGGAGGTGAGACGACGCAGCCCTATCCAGGCTTCATTTGGCTCAAAGATCAAGCCCCTCGAGAAATCTAAAAATTAATTTCACAGCAAGGGCTAGACTTATTTATACCACTCGCTTTGTTGAACATTATAGAGTTGCTAAATAGACCATAGAACCAACTACGATATGGTGAACAATAATACAAAAAGATCTGGGGAATCCTCTTCCCAAGGAGCCCCTGGAACTGCTGCGAAGAAACCCTCGGGCGGTCAGGTCCAGGTTAAATTCATCACTTCGCTAGACAATTACCGTTTACCTGAGACCATTATTTACTTGCCAACCCATTTAAGGAGATATGGTCTTTCAGAAGTCGTGAATCATCTTCTAGCGCTTGGTAACAATTCTTTTTTATTTTTAAAACTAGCTTAAGGCTAAAAATGGCACATCAAGAGTTAAGGCCTTCTTTAATTGACAAACCTTTCCCAAACTTTTCAAAAAAATATCCCCTCGCTTTCTAATTTAAAGGGATAGAAAAACCCGTGCCTTTTGATTTTTTGATTCAAGGAGAGTTTATAAAATCAAGCTTGGCTCACTTTATGAACCAGAGAGATCTTTCAACAGTAAGGCTCAAAGTCTATTCTTGGTCTGCGATGCTAATTCGAGGGACGTTTAGGAATCAGTAATCGAAGTTGAATATATTGAATCTACTTTGCCTCCAACTCCTTTGGCTAGCTATAAACATGATGATTGGGTATCGTCTGTAAAGATATCTGATGATAAGTAAGTTGAACGACTGTATAAGCTTGATTTGCCACACCTTTTTTTGGTTTTGTTATTTGATCTAGCTCTTGTTCAAAGTTTAAAGTTCAATGTAGACTTATCCTTACTGGATCCTATGATCACCATGTGCGTGTATGGGATCAGGCTTCCCAATGCCTTGCAACTCTTAGTCACCACAAGGGTGCAGTTCATGCAGTTAATTGGGTATCTTCAGGTATTTCAACATACAACAGGGGACAGGCATTTAATTTGGGTAGATTCAGGGGTTCGAATCCTTTCAGCTTCTCAAGATCAGTCAATCATTGGTTGGCAGGTACAAATATTTTGTTAATAGTACTGACATTGTTTATAGCAGGACAATGATGGTAGCTATGAACCATTGTATGTTGCAAAAGGCCATACTAAGCCTGTGCTTGCAGTTCAAGTTGCGCCAAGCCTCTCTCAGGTACGTATAAAACTGGTCACCTTTAATCTTTAGTTTGCTTCTTCTTCAGCCGACGGCATGGTCAAGGTTTGGTCGATAGCAAGCATCGAAGAGGATCCCGATAATGTTTTATTCGACCCCCTCGAGACTATGCGTATATCCAACAAGAAGCACAAGGGGAACGATGCTCAAAAACTGTACAAGGGAGCATTGCTAACCCTTGATGGGCATTTTGGGCCAGTTCATGGGCTGGCTTATGACTCTCTTGACTCGACTCGACTGTTTTCTGGCGGTCACGACCATGCACTGCGTGTGTGGGATGTCACTACAGCTACAAACATCTTGACCAAAACATGTGAAAAACCTTTCCTGGCGCTCTCACAATCCACCAACCTTCTAGCCTCTGGTCACACCGATTCATTGATTCGAATCTGGGATCCTCGCACAAGCGAATCTTCTGTTGTCAAATTGTCGCTTGCTGGCCACTCCAACTGGGTATCGTCTGTCGAATGGCAGGGTACAAATCAACATCGCCTGATCTCAGCAAGTTACGATGGCACTCTTCGTGTTTGGGATCTCCGCTCAAAGACGTCTCAGTTTACTTTACTGCATTCTGATTCTGTTGAGCTTCCTAAATACGACCCCCGTACCGTCTCGGCTGACCACCCCACATTCCAAAATAAGGTGCTTGCTTTGGGCATAAATGGTCAGCTGATGGCTTCCGGTGGCCAGGACTGTCATCTCAAACTTCACAAGGTCCCTGCTGAATCCAGTTGAGCATATTTTGCTCTTGCCCATTCCTCTATCAAGCACCCAACTGAATCCAACATAAGCTAGACATTGATAGACTGTATCCTTTAAGCCATAGAGGCCGTTGGTTTTTATTTTCCGCCAAAAAAGTAAAAAGGCTTTTAATCAGCTTATTCTTAGGTTTGATAATAGATCTTTATGAATGGTGAGATTTAGCAGAAGCTGCATTTTTATTCTCTTGTTTTTAGTGGCGGTAAAGGCTTGTGAAAGTCACCTTGTTTTATAGTTTTTTAAATGCCGTTTAGCCAAATAATGGATGTGATACTATGACTCAACGGCTCTAGCTTTGCATATCAGCTGTAACTCTTTGATCGGCTAGAAAGCTGTGCAAACCCAGCGGCTATCGGTTGACGTTATCCATTGCAGAGAACAAGGCAGGGAAATGGCAGGTTTGTAAATGTAGATCGAGCAGATTGATTGGCTGTTGGGAACAGAGCTACCGAATCTGGACATCCTTCTATCAGTGATCGGGTAAGTTTTTGGAACCCAAATCAGCAAGCTTGAGTTTTGTGGGGTTGGCCGTCTTCTAGCAAAAGCTGGATTCAAAGGCAGTAGCTTTAGAGGGTTTATTTCTTCAGCCTGTTTGATTACCGCTGTATGGCGGCTTCCCAGCAACCCCGTAGATGGAGCATATCCACGTGTGCCATAAATCTTAATCCATTCTGGCCCAAGAAATTCTAGGACATTTCAAGTGCCAAGGTTGAGGGGAATGATGTTAGGATACTGGTCAATAAATTGAACAACAGCAAGATAGCAAACCAATATCTACAATAAAGGTGTTGTCAAAATGGCATTAGGGGATGTCATGTATATACTTCTGGGAAGTATAATAAACAAGATAAAGGGGAAAATTAAGAAGAGAATGATACTTTATTAATATGAGTTTAGAGTATTATACAGTATCATGAGAAGCCACATGTTGTCTGTATACATCATGGCGGTCATGGGGCTTGTCCAAGTAGTGTTCCTTTAGGACTCAAAATGTTTGCTCCCTGTAATAGATGGGCCAATGATAAAAGTGCCACTGACTTAATGATTAGTCGGGAAATTGTTTTCCTGAGAGGGAGTAATTGAAGATGTTGCGATATCTCCTCCTGGGGTGCTGGAAGGTGGAACCCTGGGAATTTTCTTGAGAGTATCGGGAATTTGGGCTTGGTACAGATCCAGTTTTGCATTGGGTACAGGGAGTTGAGAGTTGTGTTGTGCTGTCCTTGCTTTGCACAGGCAAAGTCAGTCATGGTGTATCCGTTTGAGCTCTGTACAAGCACCTATTACCTTGATGAGGCAGATGCTGTTTAGTTTGACTTGTCATGATGATGCCTTGTCCTCGTAATCCTGGGTCCAACTTGTGCATGTTGTGGTTAACAACCCAGATCTTGTCCCCAACTTGGAAGCGTTCCTGGTGTAATGGAATTGCTTCCCTCTCAACCCTTTCCTTTTCCTTGTCCTCTTGGCCTTTTCTGGCATGTTGTATGTTAGGTTCATTGTTGTCTGGCACTTTCTTGGGCAGAGGTAATCATGGTCCTGATGTAGTGCTAACAATGACAGGTTTATGCCCATAGACAAGTTCATCAGGGCTTTTGCCTGTGTTGCAATTAACTCGTGTTCTGCACACCATAAGTGCAGTTGGTAACATGTCAACCCAGGATTTTGGATTGCTGCCAGATAAATTGCTGAGGGCCTCTATGAGGGAACCATTCAGTCTTTCAGCTCTTCTGTTTGCTTGTGGGTGATAGGGGCTAGCAACGGTATGTTTTATCCCATTCTTGGCAAGGTAGATGTTGGTGTCTATGGCTTTAAGTTTGGTTCCTCTGTCCATGATTGGGAGTTCAGGTTTCCTAAACTTGGCTATGATTTCTTTGCCAATAAATTGTCTTACATCATTTTCTTTGTGTTCTTTTGTAGCTTGTGCTACAGGCCATCTAGTTGCATAGTCAATAACTGTGATAATGTACTTTTTGTCTTTGTTGTTGTCAGGCATTGGTCCCACAATATCCAGTGACCACAGTTTGAAGGGCTGTGTGATTGACACTGGTATTTGTGAGAGAGGGGAGCTAAAATAACTAAGTTTGGCTCCCATCCCAGTGAGATGAACCACCAGGATGCCACCCAGTGGAGAACTGGGATGGCCTCTCGGAGGGGGGACCAAAGGGAGGACACAGGGGACAACCGCGGAAAGTAGGCATTCAGCCCCATCAGTGCTAGCCCAGCAAGCAACCAGGGTGTATGGGTGGGGGCAGAGTACAACTCCACAGGTGCCTGGAGGGGGGCCGAGTGATTCACCTCCAAGCTAGGGGGTAGTTGCCGACAGCTCCTCCAAAGAGGGGACAGGTATAGCGTAATCATCCACATAGAGGTCCAAGTCATCACAGGCTAAGCTCTTAACTACAGTCTCCCCAGAGATGAAAAGTTCACCAGGGAGGTGTAGGAAAGTAGAGGGATTATCCCCCATGAGGCAGACTGAAGAAGAAATTTGGTCCCATAAGGTTGGAAAGGTGGTCCAAAGGAGAAGCAAAAATGTGGTAAGAGAAAACACCACAAATTTCAAAACAGGGAGGATCATAATTGAAATCTCCAAGAAATTTGGAATCCAAGGGTACAATTTTTGGATCTCAAAATATTAAAATTTTGGGTTGGGAAGGCAGCTGCAAGGAAAAACCAAGGGAAGAACAGGAGGGAACACTTGGGAGCCTTGGCAGCGGTCTTGGATGGCTTGGGTGGTTGTAAACTGGAAAGCAAGTTTGAAAACAGTGAAAATCAAATACAATCTTAAGTTTAAAGTAAGATTTATAAGACAATTAAATAAAATTTTAGGTTTCAAATTTAAATTTTGAAAGCGTAAGCCAACAGCGCAACAATTAAGTAAAGAGCTGAAGAAACAAAGCTCTGAAAGGGCGGCTGGGTTTGAAATGAATAACTTTAAGGTAAGGCTTAACACTAAACTGACTAACACTTTAATTAAAGAAAAGGAGACTCAAACAGAGTCAACCAAATTTTTAAAACAGTAAAGTTGCAGAGCAATTGAACCAAAGTTTAATGAATCTTGAAAATTGACAAGCAGGGGACTCAAAGTCCCCTGGCATTGTTAAAAGGAAATGGGATACTAAGGAATGATCACCTGATCACTTTTAGCTTGTATCTGATTGGTCATGGGAGGAAATTTGCTGGTCAGAGTCAGGGGTGCTGGAGGGTTTCAAGGTAATTTCCACGGCTTCACCTGATTGGCTGGAGGACACCTCAACCAGTTCAGATTTAATTGACTTTCTGGTTCTGGATGTGGTGTTGTTTGATTGGGCGTTCCTGATAGTTTTTAAGAGAGGGCGATACCATGCCAGCAAATAGTCCAAATTGATCAGTGTTTCTTCCCAGGCCAGAACAACTGGAGCCAGGAGATCTGCAGGCTAGGCTGTGACAAATCTCTCATCAATAGTATGGGCTAAATCTCCTAGAGAATTAAGTGGCTTGGCTGTTATTTTTGGACCCTTTTTGGTGCGGCAGGGAAAAGCAGTTTGATCCAAGGCCAAAGGTGGCAGTGAATTTACAGTATTACTGACTTGGGAGGTGCCTTGGAGTGGGCGTACTTCTCACAGACCTCACATTGTTCCAGTACCTCTCTGATATCATCTAGCATTTTGGGCCACCAGTAGCAAGTCTTGAGGTATTCATGCAAGTTCCTACTACAGGTGTGTCCCAGATCTCTGTGGTATCAAAGGATTGTGACAATCTTTTGTGTTGACGGGACGTAAGGTACGGTATCACTATTTGGAAATATTTGGTGCAGAATGCCATATACGTTTTTGAACAGCTTTTTGTTCTTAAGGGCTTTCTCTTGGATGTCCATTGATGTACTGGGTGAGAACCTCTCTTGGAGATTTCCCATTATTAACATGGGCCAATCCGGGTCTCTATCAGTACATAGGAGATGTTTACGGTATAGCGTTGACAGGGCATCTGCATTAAGCATTTCTTTTCCTGGTTTGTATTAGATTATCATGGGGTACCTTTGTATAAGGCTCATCCATTCAGCTTGCCATCTAGATAGGTGTTGTTGAGTTTTGAAGAATATCAGTGACTTGTGGTTGATTAGAACTTTGAATATTTGTGCACCTTTCAGTTAACATTGCCACTTCATTAGAAAGTGTACAATAGCTACCAGTTCTTTGCCATGTATTGGATATCTCTGCTCACCATCAGACAGCTTTCTTGATTCATATGCTACAGGGAGGAAGTCATTTTTCGCAGTTTGAATTTGGAGTACTCCTCCTATTGCATAATCAAAGGCGTCAGTTTCTAGTTTGTACACTCCTTTGCAATTTGTATATTGCAAAATAGGGGCAGTGACCATGTCGCGCTGGGAGTATGGGGGCAACTCATTTCTGTAATAGGGCGCAGGGTACTTGGCTCAGATACTGTCATATGTGAGGATATGATTAGTATTGTGGCAGAAGAGCATATAGGAAGAGGAATCAATAATTACTTTGGAGGGTTGGCTTCTGATCACGCAGAAGCACTTGTATAAGTCAAAAAGTATTTTTATTATTATTGGGGGGAAAGTATTTATACCCTCTTGGGGAGCGTCTCCCTGGGCTGTTGGCAATATCTTCTAGGACATCCCAACACGCACTTATTTTGGGTAATTGGTGATATAGGTTTGGTTGTTTCAAACACACCAACCAATGAGATTTAATTGCTTCACCCAGCACAGGTGGTCCTTGCTGGCGTGGGGGTTTGGTATTCTTTGAGGCCATTTGTCCTGCCTAATTTGCGTCCTTGCATTGGCTGCTTAGAAATACAGTTAATTTAGGAAATTTGAGATTAAAGGGAATCAAACCCAGCGCCTTGGCGCTCAATGTAAAAGTAGGGTGGCGCTTTTTTGGCGGCGCTTGTATATATTTTTAAGTGCTGTGGCGGCAAATTATGTATTGTTTAATTGCCGTGGCGGCGCTTATCATTGGATAATTTAATGCTCAGGTCAGCAGACTACTGCTATTCCAATATGCATATAATTTATACTGCCAATTTATATAATTTGGCTAATGCAGTTCATATCTGCAAGCTCCGTCATAATTATCATCATTGCTTGGTCAAAATTCCCAACATATCCCCCCACTTGACCAAGCACTACTTCCTTTCTTTCCAAGATGAACCCCACTGATAATAGCAGCAATGAACACCAAAACATGCGTCAAGCATACAATGCCATGATGGCAACCATGGGTGAGGCGGAGCGCAATGCCTTCTGTAAGATGCCCCGCTCCGTGAGGATTGCCTTCCTCAACTGTCTTTGCTCTAGCAAGGATCAATTCTGCAAGCAGGACTGCGCCACCACTGTGGCTGGCTCTGCCCTTAATTCTGCTCCCAGTTCTAATGCTGGTGACCTCTTCAAGGAGGATTCCTTATTTGCCGAGACTCCTCCCGCCCCCAGCACACCTCTTGTTGTCAGTCCTTCTGGCGCCTTGCGCCCATTTATGCAGTGCTTGCCTTCCTCCGGTGAGCCCCCAGCCACCCCTTCTTCAATGCTTTGTGCTCGTTGCAACTTGGACAAGGTCCCCATGGACTACCCCAATCTGTTGAGCAAGTTTGGGGTTTGCCACCACAAAGAAACCATGTTCAGTTTTGTACAGGCTATGCACTCTGACAAGGACGCCATGTCCCCTATCTGTGCTGGTGAGCTCTACCATGGCCAGTACAATGCCTCCTGCTTGGCTGCTGAGGTGCTCCTTGGCCTTCAGTCTGCTTCCTTGGCGCCTGGCCAGATCTCTTCCCAACACGCCCACACTATTGCTATTTGAAACGAGTATATTGATGAGGTGGCTTGCATTTGGTCTCTTGAGCTTGCTGCTGACCCAGCGTTCCATCAAACTTTGGACCTTCCTGTCCAGGCCAACACCAGTTGATGCTTCTTGGTTACTTTCAAGGTGTTCCTTTCAGCAGTGAGTACTGGCAACACCAGCCTCTATCTTCCCTTAGCTGCCGCTGCATGCCACTTCATGTGGTACGCCCCTGATAGTTGCCAGCCCGGCCAGCCAGGGTACGCTGGTTGTTGCCTGGAGCACTATTGTGCTCTGGCCTATCAGCTCCAGGTCCCGTTGCTGCTAGCCTACTCCTATATGGAGGGGACTGCCTGTCAATTGGGGCTGCGTTTTCTGCTTGTGGTGGTTGGGGTTGCCTTGTGCCCGTGAGCCAGCTCCGCCTTCCGCTCTGTAACTGGACCTCCATGTCACAGAACTCCCAGTTGGCCTGGTCTCAGATGCTGGTTATCTTGGCGCATGTGCGCCAGCGCCTTGACAACAACTGCTACCTTCTCCCTGCCCACAAGCGTCCAGTGGTGAATCTCCAGCGTCCCGCCAAGCATCCTTGTTGCTCAGACCCTTCCCACAGTACTCGCAATTAAACTGCTCCTCATGCTTGCCAGTATTTTCCTTTTGTATTATGCATCAGTGTTTTAATTTTTTCTTCCTCTTTATTATTTTTATTTTATTTTTATCTTTTTATTTAATGTATTGGTTTGTTTAGTATTTTTATCTTCTTTAGTTCTGATTTTCTTTATTTAGTTTCTTTTTGTTCTAGTTGACCTGATTTCAATCTTTTCTTTTTGGTATTCTTGTAATCTTTTTTGTTATTTATTTTTTCTTATTCTTTACGTTTATTTATATATGATATTGTTTTACTTATCTATATCTATATTTTTTAATTGTTTTCCTTTTTTCTTTATTAGTTTTATTTCAGTCTTTCCTGTTAAACTTTCTCAAGAATTTGGCGTGTACTCGGTTAACTAGGCGTCCATCCTTCACATCCTTAATAGTGTAGGCGTCTGTGGACGTCTTATTAATGATCTCGAAGGGTCCTATCCAGATGGCTTCCAACTTGTGAGCGCGGCTGTTGCCATGTGTATTGTGAAAAAGCACCCAGCCTCCTACTGCAAATTTGGGCAGGTCAAATTGTTTCCTGTTGTCCCTTTCACGGTCCCTTATCTTCTTAGCCAGTGAGTTAGAATATGCCTCAGACTGTAGCTGTATGAGAGTGCAAGCTAGGCATTCCTGGTACATGTGCAGAGATTGAAGCCCTTGTTCTCCTATGCATGAGTACAAGATTGGGGGTAATGTGGGGTGTCTGCCATAAAGTAGTTGGAATGGCAACTTCCCTGTTGCTGAGTGTACAGCAATATTATAAGCAAACGTGGCTGCAGGCAAGAACGTGTTCCATTCTGCTGCTCTATCAGCCGCCAACTTCTGCAGGATACTTATAAGGGTACCATTTGCTCTCTCAACCATCCCATTTGACTCAGGGTGGTATGGCGTGGAGAATACACCTCTGATACCCATGAGCTCATTTAGTTTGGTTAACACATGGGACAAGAAGTTTGTACCATTGTCAGTGAGTATGACTTGTGGGCAGCCATGCCTTAGTATAATGTTCTCTAAGACAAACTTAGCAGTGGTGCCTGCCCCCAGGTCCCTTACTGCCTTAGTCTCTACCCACTTTGTCAAGTGGTCAATGGCAACTATGATGTATTTTGTACAATAGTTGCTAACAGGTAATGGTCCAACTACGTCAATAGATATGGTGTGCCAGGCAAAGTTAGGGCGTGCCAGTTGATAGGTTGTCATCTTCTTGAATGGTCTCTCTCCTTGGCATTCCTTACAACAACTAAGCGTCTCATGTACATCAAACACCATTGCTTCCCAAAAATATGCTGTTTTGAGTTGGGCCAGTGTCTTGCGGAAAGCCCCATGACCTACTGCCTTGTGGGCGCATACAATGAGGTTGGTTTGTTCTGAGGGTCAGGGCATCACTCTTATCCCTTTGGCTGTCTTCTTGAAGATTCTACCATTCTTAATCTCAGTGTCCTCAAGAAGGTGTCGTAGGATCTTCTGAACCTCAGGAGGTCATCTTTGAATTGGCTGTTCAGCATTTTGTCGTATAAGAGATCTGAGATGTCTGCTAGGTGGGCTACTGTGGGGAGTCGCAATAGGCCATCTGCATTCTGATGCTTGGCCCCTGCTTGATGGGAGATCTCAAAGTTGTAGGCCTGAAGTTTAAGTGCCCATTGTGCCAAGCGCCCTTCTGGTTCCTTTAAGTTTTGCAGCCAGCATAGTGATGCATGGTCTGTGATTACTTTGAAGTGTACCCCATGTAAGTATACTCAAAATTGTTTGTATGTGTATATCACTGCCAAACATTCACGTTCTGTTACTGTGTAATTGCGCTCATGGATATTGAGAGTCTGGCTACAATAGGCAACAGGGTGTTCCTCACCTTTTGTGTCAATTTGTGATAGCACACTGCCAATAGCAGTTAAAGAAGCGTCTGTGTGTACAATGAATTCTTGGCTGAAGTCAGGGTATCAAAGGATGGGTTGATCCATGAGACTAAGGCGGAGTATGTCAAATGCCTTCTGGCATGCTGGTGTCCATTCAAATTGAACGTTGCTCTTCAAGAGATGGAAGAGAGCCTCCCCCTTCCTGGAGAAGTCCTTTACAAAGCAACGGTAGTATCCAATCATACCAAGGAATACTTGCACATTGCGCTTGTTAGCAGGGACCTTCATTTTTTTGATGGCCTCAATCTTGGCAGGCTGAGGGCGAAGTCCATGTGCATCCACTACAAAGCCAAGGTACTCAAGCTGATCCTTGAAAAAGTCACATTTCTGAGGCTTAATCTTCAGATTGGCTGCCACAAGACAACAAAAGACCTCTTCCAAGTGCTCCAAGTGTTCAGTGAATGTGCAAGAAAACACATTGATGTTGTCCAGGTAAACCAGTACACAACTCAACTTAAGGTCATGAAGCATGTCATCCATAGCCCGTTGGAACGTGGCTGGCGCGTTGCACAGTCCTTGAGGCATGCAGGTGGGTTGGTATAGTCCTTGGCTGGTGATGATTGCGCACTTCTCTTGTTCTTCAGGTGGGAGTTCAATCTGCCAGTAACCTGATATTAGGTCCATAGCAGAGAAGAATTTTGTGCCACCCAGGCAATCAAGAGCGTCATCAATACGCAGGAGCGGGTAGGAATCCTTCTTTGTGATGTTGTTCAATTTCTGGTAGTCAATCACAACACAGTTGGTCCCGTCCTTCTTTTTCACTATCAGCACTGGAGATGACCAAGGGCTCTTGGATGGTATCAACAATCCCAACTGTACCAGCTTCTCAATCTCTTCACCCACAGTGGCGTCAGCTGCACGTGATTGTCTGATAGGGCGGAGTCAGATGGGCTGTTTGTCCCCTGTGTCAATATAATGGAGAGTGTTCTTGGCGCATCCCAGGTCAAAGTTGTCCTCTGCAAATATGGATTTATATTTCTCAAAGAGGGCCATGGCTGCGTCCTGTTGTTCTGTGGTCAACCCAGCCAATTTTTCTCTGGGGATTACGGCGCCAACTAGGGGAGGCTGACCGTTGGAGGAGCCTAACCCAAACTCCTCCAGGGTACCAAAGTTGTGTATCCCAGTAACCTCTTCAACCGGTATGAGGTGTAGGTAGGCTACTACCTGGTGTCTTTGAACTCAAATTGGGCTCTGGGTGAGATTTGCCAATAGTACTTTGACAGCGCCATGCCCTGGTAAGATGAGACCTGGAGCTACCAGGGGTTCCAGACGGGAGCAATTGCGGGGTGATTGCAGCTCACCATACAGTCCCTGAGGAATATCAATATCTAGGCCAGTCTCAACCAGTACTTGGTGGCCAGCCGGGATCTCAATAGGTAGATCCGCGCAAAGCGGTAGCCCTTTGTATTCCTCCAGTTGGTTAGGTAGAGGCCTGACCTTACGGCTTAACTTCTGGTACTGGATGGGTACCACTCCGTTCTTGTACGCCAGATTGACACTAGGCATGGTCTTGTGGGTGCCAGTATCCTTGTTGCGGCAGTAATACAGAGGGATGGTCTGGCCTAAGATTTCAAAGGTATCAGCAGCTAGATCAGTCCTGACCCCGTATTGCCTCATGAACAAGGTGCCAATCAGGATATCATAGTTGTCATTTGGCAAGACAATGGCAGGAGCCAATACTGCAAGAGAGCCAAAACGCAAGGGTAAGGCGCTGTATGCCCCTTGTGCAGTGGTAACTGTCAGTCCAGCAGTACCATATTGCTTCCGGTGGTCAATGTCTGGAGCTAGTCCCAAGCGTTTTACCAGGCGTGTGGAGACAATATTAATAGGAGCCCCCATGTCAATAATGGCTTGTACTTTGATTTTGTTCACAAATATATCTGCATAAGTACATTCAGAGTAGGAGGAACTTATTTTGTTTACTAAGTGTATGTCAAGATCATCCTGCCATGGACAGGAACTCAAGAATGCTGCCACACAACTCAGGGTGATGGGCTTTCATGGTGTCCATGGGTATGGCAATGTTTACCCCCTTCAAATGCAAGGTGTCAGTAGAAGGGCCAGGACCTTCATCAGGGGCTTTGTCTAGCAGCTGGCGGGCGTAAGGTTTAGAAACAACCGCTTGGGCTTTGCCTTTGGCCTTTGCTTGACTGTGTGTTTGCACTACATGGACGTCCTCAACAATGACGCAATGTAGGGCATTGCCTGAGTAGCCAACGTCTGGGACAAATAGCTCTGCCTTATCTGGGGAGTGGTCAGCACTGTAAGATGGTGCTGCTGGCCCTTCCGGAGCTTGCAATGGACAGTCAGGCGGAACAGTGGGGACATTGGTGGGGTTGTTCATAGTGGAGTGAGAGAGTCCTGTCTCTACTCCACTTGGTCTTTTCCCTGGGTAGTAATGTCCTGAGGGGGCAGTACATGAACACCTGTTTTAGAAGTGCAGGAGTTAGCGTAGTGCCCCTTGCAATTACAGCAATGGCAGGTAACCTTGGACATGTCTGCCTTAGGAGCAAAGCACCCGCTTCCTTCTGTACGGGCAGGAGGAGTGGGTAAGGGTCTAGGCTTAACCAATGCATTGGGAGGCCCAAAGGTATCCCCACACTGACAAAGGTATTGCACCATGCCATCAATAGAACAGTTGTCTTGGAACGCCAGCATCAAGGTACAATACAATGCCTTGTAAGGTTTGACAGCAGAGCGCAGGGCTATGTGTGCATCATGCACGGTAAGGGATCCAGAGCCAGTAAGGACCTGTGCCTCCAAGTAGAATTGGTCTGCAAATTTGGCTATGGATTTGTCCTTTTGGAATTGGATCATCAGGAACTCGTTCTTTTGTTCCGTAACTCTGGCTATACTTCCAAATTTGTATAGCAAAGCTTGTTTAGCCGCGGCGTAGGACCAGTTGTTCTGCGGCATGTGAGGTATGATGAGGTCGGTGCTAGCAGCGTCAAGCTGGTTCAGGAGTGTGGTTGCCTTGTCCTGATTGTTAGCGCCATACATCAACATTTTGAAGAGCCTGATGAATGTATGGACGTTCCCCTTTGGGTCAAACTTGGGGAGGTTCATGGGTTTGAACCTGGGTGCATTCTCCTCTGTGTTTTGACGTCTTGGAGGAGGAGGGGTGTCTTGTTGGTTGCGCGCAAAGAAGTTCTGTTGTGATGCTCCTGCAGAAGACTCTGGGCAGTTAGGACAAGGAGTTTCTTCTGGGGTAGGAGGGACCACAAATACAGGTGGCAAGCTTTGTTGTCCCGAGGAGGATGAGATGGCATCATCCTTGTAGGCAGAGCTAGTTGGCTGACGGAGAGTGGTGCTCTCTCCAGATCTGTTGTGAGGCACCCGCAAGGCAGAGAATTGTGCTTGACTACAACGGCATCTTCCTTCTTGAACCTCTGATCTGACTTCAGCCAGTTGGGCTTCCAATTCCCTCATGGCTCTGCAGAGGCAGTCAATAAGGGAGCCGCAACACACCATCCCCTCTCTGTATTCTTCTAGGGTGAACTCCTGCGTAGTAGCATGCTTGTTGGCCTCCCGCACAGCGTTGCATAGGTCACAAATCTTGGTTCAAAGGGCTGCCTGTTGTTGTTTGTGTCTCTTGTTCACTTTGTTGATCTCTCAGAAGGCGTTGTTATTTGAGATGGTCAGGCTGTCAAGTTGACGTCAAATCTCATCCATCTCAGGGACGCCTGTAGTGGTGCTTTGGGCTGCAGGTGTCTGTCTGGCTAGGAGCAGTGCCTCCTCAGTCTCCTTACGGAACATGGCCAATTTCTCTTCCAGTGACATTTGTAGGTGGTCATCATATTTCACAAAGTTGTCCTTCAGCTTGACAATATTGGCCTCTGTAGCGTGGGTAAGGTCTTTAAGTCTACTGAGTTCTGACTGGTTGGTCTGGAAGAAGTCATTGAACTCCTTGTTTAGTGCCTCCAGTTTGGATTGTGTATCTGCCAGTTCAGACGTGCAGCGGCCTGTTTCCTCCAGGTGGGCTGCTTTGCAACAGGCGGCATCCTCCACATAATGTTCAACTGCCAGGATATGGCAAGTTACATCTCAACACCAAGGTTGCAAAACTCCTCTCAAGTCCAGTATCTCACCCACAATGTTGGGCAGCTGGGTATTTAGCTGCTCTAAGAGGTTGTTAAGACGCTGTGAGGTTTGTGCATGCTGGGTTTGATTCTGGTGGGCGTAGTTCTGGACTTCAGCAAAGCTGAGGTCCAGGCGGTGGACCAAGGCTGCCTGGTATTCTTGTTGATGGTTGGAGTAGGCCACCAGATCTTGTACCTCCATGTGATGGCAGGCCTGGACTCCTAACAGGTGATGGATTGCAGGGTGAACAAAGCTCTGGATGCAGTTGCTAACCCGTTTGACGTTGGGGAGTCAATCCAAGCTTCCTGCTTCTTAGTTAAGGAAGCTCCAGAAGGATGCCAATAGTTGTTGGGCGTCTGGGTGACAGTGGAACAGCAAGAACTCCACACTGGCAGGTTCATGCGCCAGTTGGTAACCAGTGATCAGGTTTGAGGCTACATCAATAATAGTAGCCCGCTCCACTTTGATAGGTCAATCCAATGAAGCAATGGGTAGTTTGGCGCACTTGCTGTCAGGAATGATTGGTAGCTTGTTTACGTCAATAATTTCCTCTTCTTGACAGAACCAGCAATCCCTTTTGACGTTGCTAGTTTCCATGGGGGCGCTGTCATAGCGCTCATGGAACCCAGTGAGCAGAGGAGAAGGGGATGTGCTTCCTTCTTCCACAGACAAGTACATGGGCCCCCTGTAGTGAGCACCATTTTTTGCGCTGGGAGTATGGGGGCAACTCATTTCTGTAATAGGGCGCAGGGTACTTGGCTTAGATACTGTCATATGTGAGGATATGATTAGTATTGTGGCAGAAGAGCGTATAGGAAGAGGAATCAATAATTACTTTGGAGGGTTGGCTTCTGATCACGCAGAAGCACTTGTATAAGTCAAAAAGTATTTTTATTATTATTGGGGGGAAAGTATTTATACCCTCTTGGGGAGCGTCTTCCTGGGCTGTTGGCAATATCTTCTAGGACATTCCAACACGCACTTATTTTGGGTAATTGGTGATATAGGTTTGGTTGTTTCAAACACGCCAACCAATGAGATTTAATTGCTTCACCCAGCACAGGTGGTCCTTGCTGGCGTGGGGGTTTGGTATTCTTTGAGGCCATTTGTCCTGCCTAATTTGCGTCCTTGCATTGGCTGCTTAGAAATACAGTTAATTTAGGAAATTTGAGATTAAAGGGAATCAAACCCAGCGCCTTGGCGCTCAATGTAAAAGTAGGGTGGCGCGGCGGCGCTTGTGTATATTTTTAAGTGCCGTGGTGGCGCTTATCATTGGATAATTTAATGCTCAGGTCAGCAGACTACTGCTATTCCAATATGCATATAATTTATACTGCCAATTTATATAATTTGGCTACTGCAGTTCATATCTGCAAGCTCCGTCATAATTATCATCATTGCTTGGTCAAAATTCCCAACAGACCATACATTCTTTTAAATGTCAAAAGTGTTGGTACCTCAATGGTATCTATAAAAACTTTGTTGTGTTTCCTGTGATTACATATAAGGGAGCAGTCAAGGCACCCTATTAAGGGATAAACCTCCTAGTATAGGCTACTATGCCTAGGAACATTCAAAGTTTGCTCTTGTTATGTGGTGCTGGCATGTCAGTTATGGCTTGTATCTTTTCTGGGTCTGGCTTCACTATGTCCTTGTTGATAATGTGTCCTAAAAATGGGAGTTCTGTTGAAAAGAAGTTGCATTATGAGGGCTTGGCTATCAGCTGGTTATCTTGAAGGGTGTGGAGGACCAGGCAGACATCTTTTTGGTGTTGTTCTTTAGTCAGACTGCATATGATTATATTGTCAAGTTAGACAATAGCCCTTTTTCCAATGTGATCTTTAAAATTCATTCTTAAATGTCACAAAGGTACTTGGGGCATTTTTCATGCCAAATTTGAGGACAAAACATTCAAACAAGCCATACTTAGCTCTCTATACTGTTTTAGTATGTCCTCTGGCTTAACACAGATTTGGTGATAACCCACTATCAATTCAATTTTGTGAAGACTTGGGACCCCACAGGGCGTCAAAAACGTCATCAATCAGGAGCAGGTGGTACCTGTTCTTAATTGTGACCTTGTTGAGCGCCCTGTAGCCTGTGAGCAGGCAGAGTCATCCATCTTTATTTGCTACAAAAAAGACAGCCACGCCAAAAGGAGATTTAGAAGGTCATATGAGACTTTTTTCAAGGGCTTTGTCCAGATAGGCCTTTAGTGTGTCATCTTCTTATGGTATTAGGCAATAGATATATCCTGGTTTAGGTACACTTCCTTTGAGATTGATCTTGTGCTGAATACCACAGTTGGGCAGGAGTCCAGGTAGTTTTTCTTGGAAAACAGAAGAGAATTTTTGGGCTAGCTGTTTTTGGATTGGATCTTGCTCAAGTGAGGTCTCTACATTTTTAAAGTGATAATCTTGTACATGCAGGTGTTCTAATAAATTTTGCTAGGATCATCTTCTTCTTCTGTTTCTGTGATTTTTACAAACACCTGGTCTCTCATGAGTGTATCAAGGTGAGTTGAATACATGTGATGATGCACCTCTCCTTGCTGTATGGTGAGGGTAGCGCTACCCCAGTTGATGTGGTTTGGTCTTTCTCATCCAGTTATACCAAGTATTACATCATACTTGGGGATTAGTATGATTGGACTTCTAAGGGTAGTTTGTAGTCCTCTATTTGGGCCCAGAAAGGTCTTGCCTCTCTGGTGACTGGTGTGCACCTGTTTTTCTGCCATGACAACTCTCTTGACTTTACTTTGGACTGTGGGTAGCTTCATGAGGTTGGAAAATCTTTTGTTGATGAGAGATTGGTCAGCTCCAGTGTCAAATGATGCTGTGCCATGATATCTGCAAAAGCAGAAATGATAAGTGAGGGGGTTATTTCCTGCTTGGGTGGCAAAAAGTAGAGGGTTGCTGGAGGGTACTTGGATCATGGCAATTGAGTCTACATCCTGGTCCCTGTACAAGTCTTGCAAGGTGGGGGAGGGTGGCTTGCCTAAGAACTCCCCTGAGCTTTTCTTTCTTTGTTTGTGTTATCAGTACTCTTTTGGGTAACCTGAGTTGTATGGTTTCTGCCTCAAGGATGAGGGTTATTTATCCCAGTTGTTCTGATTGTTAGGTTGAGGGTCCTTCTTTGCTTTGGGGCTCTCTTTTTGCTTGTTGTTTACATAAAGGTTGTCAGATTTTTGTGCAGATTGTTTCCCTTTCAAGAACATGTCTCGGAGATTTTTGCAATAGCTCATGTCAAACTGATGTTTAATGTGTGTGAGGAGGCCATTGTAGAAGTCTAATGTGGCCCAGGTTTATCAAAATTGATGGTTTTAGCAGCTCAATCATGTTTCTTCATAGGCTGCAATGTACTCCTTGATAGTTCTTGTCATTTTGAAGGTTATGAGTTCTGTCATGATCACAAAATCAGAGTCCTTTATGACAAACTTTTCCAGGAAGTTGTTCTAGAACATGTACCAGTCTTTGTTGTGACCAGGTTATTGATCAAACCATTTTCTTACAAAGTGTGAGGCAGTTCCAGAAACACATAAAGAAATTTCACTTGCCCAGAGTTTGCGGGGATAGTCTACTTGTGTGAACTTATTTTGGGTGCTTTGAATCCTGAGGTTGGCATTTTGTGGATAGTCCTGAGAACGTTCCAATTTCTGCTGAGTGTAGGCGTTGAAACACAATGTTGGGTATTTTGGTTGCTTCAGGAACTGGTGGTGAATTCAGGACTCCTTGAGTACTGAGAAAATTGTACTTTTTGGTTGGCATAAGGATATTGTATCAAGCCAGCAACCCCTGTGGGAACGTCCTGACCTTATTTGTATTGTCTCCAGCTGGTGGGTAGTGCCATCTGCTGGGTTCTTTTCTTTGGAGGAGTTATTCCTTTAAGTTTTGTAGGTTTAGATAACCTACCTGTGCTACCACTGTTGAGTATATACTTCTGGGAAGTATATGTCAAGTCTGAGGCGCAGCACAGACACACAACAGGGAGCCCTAACCTTAGGATTGGATTTGTACTAAGTTTTGGTTAGCTGGCAGGGAAGGTGAAGCATTTACCTTGTGGCCCTGAATAATAAATCTCTACTAGGTGTGGCTAGAGAGAGGTCCTGAAGTACTTGAAAACGCAAAAGACAGAAATGTGAATAGAACTTAATTTTATTGGTGGTGCAAAAAGGGGCTATATATTGCTTGTGGTTACCACAAAACAATACAAGGACAATAGGATCATTTGCCAAAAGCACAAGTGGGGCAAGGGAGTTGCACTGAATTAAGAAGACAAGCATTACAATTTCCATCTTTGGAAATAGAGCCATTTTAAGGGGCAAAATAAAAAGCAAGGGATTTGTTCTCAAAATAACCCAAAATTGGCAAAATCAAAAGAGTGTGAATAGTGGCATTCACAACAGTATAGTAAACAAGATAAAGAGGGGAATTAAGAGGAGAATGATACTATATTGGATATGAGTTTAGAGTATTATATAGTATCATGAGAAGCCACATGTTGTCTGTATACATCATAGCGGTCATGGGGCTTGTCCAAGTAGTGTTGCTGCTTAGGGTTTAAATGTTTGATCCCTGTAATAGATGGAAAATGATAAGAGTGCCACCAACTTAATGATTAGCCGGGAATCATTTGGGGGGTCACTCAGGGAATTGTTTTCCCAAGAGGGAGTAATCAAAGATGTTGCAACAGGAGGATACTTTGGATTAGCATAATTTTTAATTTGACAGTACCTAAGTTGATAATATAAATAAATTGTTATATTTTTAATTAGATAGAATATGTTGAGCTAAATTCTGATTTATTGCCCTCATGGTGCAATAGATGGGACCTTATGTCATGTTATATTTTCAATTTGTATATATTAGTTTTCAAAGCTGTAGTGCTAAGAAAAAATACTCATCTGTAAGCAAAAATAACTTAGAAACAAAATCAACTCATCTGAAGGTAAAATCTAGTTGAATAAAAAGGAAAAAAGATGAACCCAAATATACTGTTAATCAATATAAACTTATTGGTTTTTTAATTCAATTTGAATTTTAGCTTTTTCACTTAAAGATTAGTTATTTTTGCTTAGTGCCATAGCTTTAAGAACTACTGTAAGACTGGAATCAGTTATCTAGCCAATGCTTATATTATTAAAAAAACATATAATTAAATAAAATAAAAATAAAAAATCTAAGCCTAAATCCTTGAAATAAAGGTATCAAGTTAATCAAAATTCAATGAAGCCCCCACTATGAGATTTTTTGGATGAAAAGTAGTTCATTTATACAAAGTACAATCAGCATAATGAATATTATGAAGAACATACAGTAGTTTTAAAAGCTATGGCAACAACCAAAATGAACTCAGATTTAAACAAAATCCAACTAGCAGGTTAAAATATACACTCTGTTAACAGGGATTTTTGGCGCTAATAGGCAAAATGGGTCAACACAGCAACGAAGTACTCACACGCAAAGCAAAACCATTCAAAATGAAATCCAAAACACATGGATTCACAAACAAAATGGTGTGAGTTGGCTTTTGGTGTACATATGTTTACTATGTGAATTGGTGACAAAATACACCCACACATGGTGCGTCAAAACTCAATCCAAAAACAAAACACAATAGGAACTCAAACCACAAACAAAATCACTCACGCAGTTTGTGCAATAGATTGTAATCAAGAATGATACCAAGGCATCTAAAATAAGACACAAGATCTGAAACATAAATTTTAAAAATATTGTGTTGGGTGCTTATATTTGGCATAAAATCCGGGAAAAAGGGTGGGAATTATTTTGGGTATTCAAAAATGGGTGTTGTAAGCCAGAAACAACTAATTAAGAAATAAAAAATCTATAATTGGGATATTGGGTGGGAAAACCTCTAATTAAATATCCATATTCAGATAAAAGCAAAAATTAAAATTAGGGAGTAACTTAATTAAAATTTATTTAGTATTTTATTAAATTTTAAAATGGAAGGAATACAACACCAGAGTACCAATGTACCTGTTGTGCGCCGCAGTTGTGGTCGCCCCGCGGGTCAAAGAATAGACTTAGTACAACACAAGTGCCTACTCAAGGAGGAGACAGGAGAGGAGAGTTCCATAGTGACGCTGCACTGACACAGCTGGTTCAAGGAGCACAAGCTGCTAGGGTGCGGAGAATAAACCCTCGGGTCCCAAAGCTGACCCGGAAGCCAACCAAGGTCACCACTACCAAAATGGTTAGAAACAAGGAGGTAGAACTTACTTCATATGTGTTTGACGCTGTATACCGGCAAGAGTCGGTCCCGTCAGCCATGCTGGAGAAGGTGAAGCCTGTACTTGATACTAGCTATGAGCCATAAATAAGCAATGGCAATCAGGAGGACAATGAGGAGCCCGAGTTCTTTCAAACTGATGAGGGACAACTGGTGCGCAAGAAAGTTGCAGCCTTCTACAACAAGGTGCCTATGCCCTGTGCCTTGCCCAATGCCAATGAGTCAATCCCCACCGCTAAAAAGCCCGCTCAGAAGCGCATCCCTGACACCAAACGCATCATCCTGCTTAATCTAATGCGTGAATCAGGCAATTACAAGGCGGCTGCAGCCATTGTCAGGGTCAATCCCAAGTATGCCTCAAAGACCTTCAACAAGTTCCTCAACATGGGTCAAGTCCTTGCCGCGGAGAAATCCTTGTGCGTGTCAACCATGCTCACAAAGGAGCACAAATGGGCAATCCGCCAGTGGATAACCTGAGATTGCCATCTTGAACTGGCAAATATACAGGCCATGGTCAAGTCCACTTTTGGGGTTGAGGCCTCAATTTCCTTCTATTATCATTTGATCAAGGGAATGCAATTTTCCTAGAAAAAACTTGGGGTATCCCCATACAATTGGAACAGCCCAGCCAATATTGAGACCCGGAAAAAAACGCAGAGGTGTATACTGCCCTAAAAGTCAAGGGGACGGTCAAATTTTACTACATCAATGAATCAGCATTTGCTTTGTCAATGTGCAATGAGTATGGCTATGTCCCAAAAGGCTCCAATGACGGGATGGCTTGGCTTGCTGCAGTCCGCGCCACAGCCTATTCAATGGTGGATCTCCTCGGTCCAAAGGGGGTTGAGCTCTACCAAATGATATTGGGATCTCACAATAGCCGGACCTTCCTATCATTCCTCCAATTGGTCCAGGAGCACCTGAGGCGCACAAGCCCGGGCTTCACCAACGTAATTGTGCTGGACAATGTTGGTCTCCACAAGGTGGCAGATATTCTTGAAGAATTTCCATCAATTGACACGAGCATTGCAGTGGGCCCCCAGCAATTGGCCACAGCAAATATGCGCCTTCTCTTCCTCCCCGCCTATTCGCCCTTCCTAAATCCCATTGAGGAAGTCTTTGGGTGGCTCAAGCAAGTTGTCAAGCAAGGAACCCCAACTGGGACAGAGGACCTTTTTGATTTGCTGCAGGCTGGGATCCATACCCTCCCAGCTGAGACCGTGGCCAAATTCTATGGCCACGCTGATTTGTTTATCCCCCCGTGCCTTGCAAATCAGCCAATCAATTAAAGGCTTAGCTTATCCCACTTTTTTATATATCCTCTAATTTACTAATCAAGATTCATTAACTAACATTTTATATTTAGATGTTTCCAAGCCCGCAATCACATTCAGCAGCACCATCAATGAAGGTTAGTAATTTATTTATTCATAATCATTTTTATTATTGCATCCAAGGGTATCCCAAACGCTTGATAATGGATTAAGCAAACACATCAATATCATTTTTGGCAAATAAATATAAAAAGCAAACAAAAAAAATAAATGTAAATCATACAAATTAGAAGTAGATTTTATTGACATATATTATATGCTTTTATTAAAACCTTCCCTGGAATTTATTTTGTAAGTAATGTTTGCTAAAATATTTTTTTATAAAATTATTAATTATAATAAAAATAATCTAAAGGGTAAATATATTTATTGGTATAGAGAATATTTTAGGAGCGCCTATAATGGGTTTGGCGGTATGTACCCACCCCACAATGGAGGTGGCGCACAACCTCCACCGCCACACTGTGGACGGCAACAGCGCCCATGTTGACACTTTGTTGAC